>JAHUTJ010068290.1:0-11632 GCA_036250325.1 Characodon lateralis
TGTTAAAAGGGAGTTTTTCCTCTCCACTGTCGCTACATGCTCATCCAGGAGGAGTGAATGCTGCAAGTCACTGACTGGATGCAATCTGCTGGGTTTCCTTAGACAGAAAAACTTTGTATCCAATTTGAATAAATAACTAATTCTGACTGCACTGTTCAATGGTTACGATTACTTGGAATGGATGAACCTGACTGTTGTGAAGTGCCTTGAGACGACATGTGTTGTGAATTGGTGCTATATAAATAAACTGAATTGAACTGAATTGAATTGTTTTTATTTAGGTTTTACACAACGTCCCAACTTGGTTGGAACTGAACTTGTAAGACAAGAGGTTTAACAATTTAAAATTTGCTAAAGTTTGTCTTAGTTTATAGTTTGTTGGATCAAAAAGCTGAATTTTCTACTCTCTATCATCGCTGTACTAATGTCACTGAAAGCTAAATATTAAAACCCAGGTATGTAAAAAAAAAAGTCAACTTGGATTATCTATTTGAATGCTATAATGGAAAATCATTTAAGATTTGCTCTGCACAATCGATTGCATAAACTCTACATTAAGCTGCCATTAATCTGAGATCAACACCTTATAAAAAGAGCAGAGGAAGTTTTGTCCGTATTCCTGGTTGATGGAACCTGGATGTTCTCTGGTCAGTTAGCAGGATGTAATGGAAAAACCGGAGAGCTTTTTAAATCGACAGGAGAACTGATGCAGCTTTATAATAAATCGGACATCCTTCTCCCTCCATCAGCTGCATCTGGATTTATACTCAAGCCCACCAAGCTGATCTCGAGTCCAGCTGCTCTGACTGTTCCTCAACTGCACCATGAAAACCAATCATACCCTCTATGAACATTTATTGCTCAAAACCAGCTTCCCAGACACTGAAGTATGAAAACAGTGGCTCAGACAGAAGCCCAGTATCTGACCCTGAGAATGAGAATCTTTCATTTCCTCTGCCTTCTTTAAATTTTAGTCCAACGCCAACCGATGTCTGCAGGATGGGGGACATGCTGTAACAATTAATCAGACACTCCAACTACCACAGACAGTCAGCTAAGGTGCTCTGACAACAGAAAATTAAAGGAGACCACCAACACTAATATGTTTAAATAAAAAAGTAGGAGAATCAATGCAAAGCTAAAATCCCTCCAACAGAAAAGAGACCCTGGGGATTGGGGCAATTACTCTAAAAATGTTTTTATTTTAGCAGTTTTTGTGTCCTGAAGGAACAAAACAACTAAAAGTAAAGTTCAGCATTTAAAGCCTGATATCTGAGCTCAACATCCAGTATTCTCTCTGTGGAGTTTTTCACAATAATGACACAGAGAGCAGGAGCAGCAAGTATCTGGGAGTTAAGACAGTCGCAACTTGACTGACAGCAGTTCGACATCCTGTGCTGCTGCACAGCTGATTTATTTTACATTTAAACCCAGTACAGAGAATTCCCTGCAAAAACAACAAGCCGGAGCTGGCGAGGAAAGACAGGAGAGTGTTGACCGTGAAAGCTGAGGAGTCTGTGGTCAGCTCGGTTTCATTGTCTCTCCCATCCAGCTTGGCAGGGAGCCTTCTCCTGCTCAGATTGATACAGCTTCCACTGTGTTCGTTTCAGTGGGGACGTCTAAAGTTCATTATGAACTGTGACACAGATCACAGACCTTAAAAGACTAGCTCAAGGAGCTACTGCTCTAACTAGAAGAAACTACTCAATGATGGCATCTAAAGAAGGCCTAGATACCATTTATGCCCAGCTTTTCTCTCCTACTGATAAATCTTGAACTCTGAGGCAGTGAGGCCTGCAGAGCTTCAGATGTTGTTCTGGCTTATTCTGTGACCTCCAGGAGCTCTTCGAGTAATTTTGACATGTTAGCTAATTGTGACTGTTCTGAATGTGGTTCTCTGGAGTCCCAGAACTTTAGAAATAGCTTTGTAGCCCCTTTTAGACTGATTGATGCCAGTCATTTTGTTTCTCATCGGTTCTTGAAATCCTTCAGGGCTTTCAGGGCATGATGTGTTGCCTTTTAATATATTTTAGCCTATTTCATGTTGTCAAAAAGGTTCTGTTTAAATCTGGCATTGATTTTGATAGGGAAATGTGACGAACAAAATACGGTTAGCCACATTTATTTGATAATTTAACAAGGAGCCAATCACACAGGACCACGGTGGTTTAGATATTTTGTCTCTTTAACAAAATAATGATTTGAAAACATTATTTATTATTATTTTTTATTTACATTATTTACTTTGATTTTCTTTGTCGGATATTAAAATTTGTTTGGCGATCTGAAAAATGCAAAACACAAGAAATCTGTAATGGGGCCAAACACTTTGATAGTGTGACGAATATCAAAGCAGAAATCTCTGAACTAGAAAGCTTTAATCTGAAATAAAAAATAAATACCCAGAGGATGAGACAGTAGCCTCTCTAAATGTCAGAGGTGGCTGTGACTGATGGGCAGCCGGTCATTCAGACACAGATTGCCGTCTCCTGAGGTCAGACTAAACAAAACCCTGGTCCACTCTGGAGTCTCAGGGGCTTCAGAGGGCAAAGCTGCTCCTCTTGATCCCCTTTGAATTCTGACAAGAGCTCAAAGCCGGCAGGTAAACTACTTATATTTCAAAAGATGCTCTGTAAAAATAAACATTGTCTGTGCAGTAAGATCAGATCCCCACAAGTAAAATATTATGAAGGAAACAGCTGTGAATTCTGCACATATCTAAATGCATCTTCAATTCTGTTGAGGCATGAAATGACACTCGACGTTAGTAGGAAGCATGTGCATTTTCCATAAACTGCTTCGTTCTCTAATGTGTTCAAAGGCCAAATTCATTCTTGTCAATTCAGCTGGTGTTTGAAATATGGATCAAAACAACCCAAACACAAATACATTAGGAACAATGCACATTTTATTCCAAATGAAAACATGAGGAACAATGAATCATATCTACAGAACGTGAGGGGAAATAAATGGAATATACTAATAGCAGCGTCTCTTCTTCAATCTATTTGAATGGTAGTTTTCTGATTTCTTCCACATCTTTCTGGTTTTCATTTCCATTTTAAAACATTTAAATCCTTCTACCAGAGAGTTATATATTTTCCCCTCGCCAACCTAGTTTTAATCAAAGTAAGCCGATCTTCTGAAGTGAGATAACCCATTCTACTCAGGTTTTCAGGTTATTTTGAACAGTTACACAGAATCAGCAGCAGGCTTATCATGACAGTTGAGCCTGTTGGTTTTCCATTACTCTACTATACTAGTGAATTATTTGCCAAGCAGAAACGCTAACAATTACTGATCGGGTTGGAGAACTGCTATTATTCTGAATCGTACATCTTTTCAGGAATTGGAAGGAAAAAAGTTCCTATTTCTAAAAAAATCATTGGCCAAGCAATTGTATGAAAAATATTCAGAAAAACTCGACCACGTCCAGCTTACAGGTGCTCAACCTAAAATGATTTAACCCTCACTCCAAATTAGGTTCACTGGCAAAATTCGACACTGGTGAAATAAACCAATTCCACACAAACAGATGAAAAGGATTTTAACCGAATTCAACAATAAATCCTGCGATCAATGACTGCTGTCGTCTCAAAATGATTTAACCGCTGAACAGAATTCTTCACAACTTTGCAAATCAAGTGTGATTAATCAACAGTTTCATTAGTTGCATCAGGTGTGTTTCAGACAGAACATCTTGTATACCTGGGCTGATGACAGTCATAAATTATTGCATGTTAGAAGCAAGTCAATAGTCCTGAAAGTTCAGAGATCATTGCCTTGAAAGAAAACAAGAGAAACGATAACAAAGGACTTAATGTTCATGGAGATACAGTAGAAAAGATTTTTTCACAAGTTTACAGATAAAGGAAAAGGGGCTACGCCCCCTTGTGGTCTTCAGTGAAAGAGACCAGATTCCTGAGTAGCACTCGACTGACTGCAAAAAAATCGAAGGCAAATACGAAACACTAAAAGACCCCATGCTTCAACCCAAAAATGCTCACCACTACCGGCCACAAACCACAAGAAAGGACAGCGCCAATAAGTCAAAGAGGTGTGGGGATTCAAGTCGGTGGAGCAATGAATCGAAACTTTAAAACTTTGAGTTTATGAGTTAACAGTATGTCTGGAGGGGGAGGAACGGTGCATTCACTGTAACGAACACACTGCCTAGAGTGAAGCATGGCAGTGGCTCAGTAATCCTGGGGGTCTTCTTTGCTTTATTTGGAACTGGAAAGCTGCAGTGTGTTGAGGACAATACAAGTTTAGCTGAGTATCAGGAAATCCTGGGAGAAAACATCCTGTTGTCTAGGAGAAAGCTAAAGCTTGGGAAGCATTGGACCTTCAAACAGGACATTGATCCCAAGCAAAGTCAACCAAGGCTTGGTTTCTAGGAAATCCTGGAAAGTACTAAAGAGGCCATCAAAGCTGCATGATGAACACTTTAGACAGTTAAGAGCTAAACAAACTACAACATGGGGGAATCATCCCACTTAAGTACCACGGCACCAGACTTACCAGACTTCAGGCCGCAGCTTGAATTCCTTCCAGCACTTGTGAGAAGGTTTAATAACTGCAGAATTAAACTAATTACCAATTACAGCGCAGGCAGAACCGTTACGTGCCAAGCGCACAAAACCCCCAAGAGTCTGGATCCCAGCCTATCTTCTGCTTCCAAAAACACGCTCATAAAATAACCAAATTAAAGCGAGGTAGATTGAATAATTTATGTACACAGGTTTGCTCACACTGTTTTGTTTGTGGATGGAGGAGGTTCCGCTGCTTTGCTAAGCCAACATGAAAATCAGAGAAAAAACAAATCGACTCCAACAAATAGAAAAGATTTCGCTCTGTTCTGATAAAAAAAAAAAGACTAAAACTCTCTCACAGGAGAAAGGAGACTGACTCTCTGTTGCTATGGCTACAGCCACGAAGCTCTTTCGATTCGTGTTGGCGTGTGTGTGGATTCAAGGCCAAAGCTGTAATGAACAGTGGCATTAATGATGTACTCCCACCAGGGCTCAGGTTTCTGCAGCTAACCAGGTTTGTAATGGGGTCGTTTTTCAGGCACGTGTCTAAAAAGAACCGACAGAGAGCAGAATTCAATCACATCTAAGTCCATCAGCGGGAAGACGGAGAGGATGCTCAGTCGTTACTGTTTATACAATAAGAAAAATCAAGTCAAATGAGGCAGAAGAAAACTGTTTTCTGTCTTCCTGGGTTCTCGCTGTTCTTTTGCGATTATGCAGTTAATGAGACAAGTTAAAGAGCATCTTTGCTACAGGAATTACATAAATTACCAGTGAATTGATAGTGTGAGCAACAGTAGAATGATATTCACAGAAATAGTCCAGTTACTGTGAATCCTCCCACGGCTCCCACTGTGACTATAAAATGGGACTTTATGAGTGACTGGAGTCTTAGCAGGAAGGAGACGTTTATTGATCTACTGCAATTTGCAAACAGGTTGAAGATGCTCTGGTCACTCTATGAAACTTCCTGTATGGTCACCTGGATGCTCCCAAAGCCCAGCTCTACATGCTCAGCTCTTATTTATTGACTTTTCTTCCGTTTTTACCACTATCCAGCCAGACCTTTTATCTATAAGCCTCGTGATAAGTTTAAACTTGATTTTAATCTTGTGGATTGGATTTTAATTGACAGATTTCAGTGTGTGAGAGTCATCAGCTGCTTCTCCATTCAGCTGCACTCATCTACTGGTTCACCACTGGGTTGTCTCTCTGACCTTCTGTACATTTTATAAACCAGTGACTGTAGTACGCAGGCTATCTACGCGGATGATTCAGTACTTCTAAGTCCATGGGCCTGTTGTGGATAAGTTTATATGTTGGTGTGATCAGCCATTTTTAACGATCAGCACCAAGAAGCCTAAGGTTGTAGTATTTGTTTAAGGAAGTCACCCCTCCCGCACTGACAGTATTAAATGGTGCTGTCACTGAACTGGTGGATAGTTGGAAGTATTTGTTTTTTTTATTTATTTATAATACTTTGAGTCACATTATGCTCCTACAACTAAAAACCTCCAACAGCTGCACTTTTTAAAGAAATTGAGAGATTTTAATCTTAAATCTGAAATGATGACCCTTTATTAGGAATGTTTCATTGAATCTGTTTCAATTGTTGCTTGGTGCAGTAATCTGTCTCTGATCAAGTAACCTGGGAACCTGGTTAAATGGAGGACTCAGGTCCAGTTTTTGTACTTTCATAACAGGTTGGTTCTGAGGAAGCAAACCTCTGTCATGTTATGATCAGAACATCTTCTCTTTAGAGATTTTCAGCTATAGTAAAGACCAAGAGACATAGAGTCTGTTTTATACTTGCCAAACCACTCGGTGGTTTGGTTACTACAGGGATAAGATCACCGTGAAACAGCTCCAGGAGGAAAATCCAGACATCCCTCACCCCAGTGACACTCTCCTTCTCATCCAGTGGGTTCCCAAAGTGTTCTGAGGCAAGAATGGTTTTATAGACTCTCTGGAAAGTTCGGGGTCAGGCTCTGGACTCTCCTCCAAGAATGAAGTCAGTGTGGAAAACCTCCAAAGGGAGGGGATCAGGGGTCAACCTGTTTAGATACCCGAACCACCTCAAGTGACTTCAATCAATTCAGAGGAGAATTAGTTTCATTGAATATTTTAGGTTTTAGCCTTTGGTGCACCTTCTTTACTCATGGATGGTGTGTATGTTTTGTTTTTTTACAGATGCCCACTCTGTGGTACTGCAGCTATAACTTACCCACGGATACCGATAAAGAAACCTGAACCTGGGTCAAGCTTCAGCTGTTCTACATTCGGCCTGGCATTTGAGTCTAGAATACTCTGAGTCAACCATAAAGTCCTCTGTATACCAATGACAAAACAAGCCCAAATCATCAACTCTCCACCACCATGCTTGACTGTTGGGATAAGGTGTAGTGACCATGTACCCCTCAGGATTTGACTTTTCACACATTTTACAGAAAGCTTTTAAAAAGGCCTCCATCCAACTCCAACATCAGCTAAAATCATCTTTCTGATCTCCAAAACATCTGGGAAATATTTTGTGGATACATGAGACAAAAAGCAGAGCTTTTAAAAAGGCCTGATGTAAAACTAACAGCATTTCATCATAGTGACAATCAAGCATGGTGGTGGTAGTATGATGGTCTGGGGCTGCTGTAGAACCTGGATGACATGCTATAATTGGAACAATGACTTCTGCTTTCGGGCAGCATCAGCAGGACAATGAAACAAAGCACACTAGCAAGCCCACCTATGAACTGAACCCCCCCAAAAACCAAAACAAAAAGCAAACAAGATTTTGAAGTGGCCTAGTCAAAACCTGGAGGAAAACCCTCCAAAAGGTCTGAATAAAAACAATTCAACAGAGCAAAAAGCACCAAAAATTCATCCACATTGATGTTAAAGACTCATTACCAGTCCTCACAAATGACTGGTGGCAGTCGCTGCTGCCAAGGGCGGGAGAACCAGTTATTAGGTTTAGGGGGTAATTACTTTTCACACAGGGGCAGGTCAGTTTGGATAGTTTTTTACCTTAATAAATCACATCAATTTCTAAAAAATGTATTTTGTATTTATTCAAATTATGTTTGTCTGACAATAAAATTTGTTTAATGATTTAAAAATGTAAATGAGGAAGGTAAAACGGAAGAAATCTGGGGGAGGAAAACTTTTTCGGCCCTGAAAACACAACCCTGCAACAAGAAGAGCACAGAACATCAGCCACCATCCAGGCCACATCCTCCTCAGGCACAACCAATCAGCATGCAGTCAGACGTCCAGCGGAGTGGACCCATTGATCTCGCTCTCTCTCTCACACACACACACACACACACACAGAGTTCAGCATTTGTTAGTGGCATTTATTGTTGTTGTTTACTTGTAGCTTTGCACAAGAACTTCTGTTTGGTGAATCCAAGCGTTTGTGATCAAATCTAAATTAAAGATCTAGAGAAAAACTGGACCTGCCAACTAATCTGGTCGGTCATCCAGAGGGAAGAGTGATAAAACTGTTGAGAAACGCGACCCAAGTTAAAACTAAAGGAAAAGAACTTGGTGTTCTAACTGCAGCTGTTGGATTACTGAGGAGCACTCACATGAACAGCTCCGATCCAAAGAACCAAAGCGCAGCCCCAAGAGAAACCAACTTAAATCACACTACTTATCATTCCACAGTGAACATGTCTTTGCATTACATCCATTTCTGACTAACAGCCTTATTTTCTGGATGCTGTCACACCTTCGATTTTTAAATGACACCTTTCTCACATCAGCATGAAGATGGTTAGAGGTAATAGCTTAATTTGAGCAGAGATTGTGGAAGTCTGAGCGATAAATGTGTCTGCATCGCTAACAGAGAATTCAAAACTGAAAAAGTCACACTGTTCATTTTTGTTGTTGTTTTATTTCTAGTCATTTTTTTGCTGCTTTTTTCAGGCTGCTTGGCTGACTGTAGGTCTGGTCTGCTGATTGCACTGATAGACATGCAGGAATCTGGTGCTGGCTGCCAGAAACCACAGAAGAAAAAGGAGAGGACCCTCTGCTGCTGGTCTACGCCGACAGGGAGAGGTAAACACCAGCAGTTACAGTCTCTGGTATGTAGAGTGTATTCTGGCCCGGAGAAGAGCTGCAGCTAGAAGGAGGTACCAGTCTGTGGTCTCAAAAAAACAATTATTCTTAATGAACACTCAGGATACCAGTCAGCTGCTGCTGGAGCCAGCCGAGCAATCAGATCCATTCCTGCACAGACAAGCTGCAAAGGTTTGCACTTTAAATTTGAAAAGAGATCAGTGTGAATAAATGAACCGGAGCCCTTTTTACCTTCAGAAAAGAAACAAATGTTATTTCTGAAACTTTCGTTTTAACAAGTTTTCAAACTCTGTCAATAAGGCATCAAAAGCTGCACTCAGAGGTTTACATACACTCAGACTGGAAATGTAAGTTATTACTCCTGGGACGGATTGGGATTTTATAAAATAAAGCAACAATAATTTGAATGAATAAAAAATCCTAAAATTACCCTGCATTTGAACTCAACTGCAGCTGTTCTGTTTCTGACCTCAGACATTCGTTACAGAACATTAGAGAACAACCAGCATAATGAAGACAAAGCAACACAGCAGACAGGTCAGGGAGAACGCTGTGAAGTTTAAGACAATGTTAGGTTCTACAACAACATCCCAAACCCTGAACATCTCCCAGACCTCTGTTCAACCCATCATCTGAACATGGAGAGACCTGCAGACCTACCAAGACATGGACATCCACCTAGACTGAGAGGCTGGGCAAGGAGAGCATTAATCAGAGAAGCAGCCAAGAGGACCATGGTAACTCTGGAGGAGCTGCAGAGATCCACAGGTTAGTTTGTAGAATCTGCCTAAATGACAACTGTTAGTTGTGGATGTCACAAACATGGCCTTTTATGGAAGAGTAGAAAAAGAAAGCCAGAAACATAGAAGAAGGAATCCTGGAAGAAAACCTGTTAGAGGCTGCAGAAGATGAGACTAAAGTAGACAATGACCCTAAACATGCAAGCAGAGCTACAGTTGGATGGTTTCAATAGAACCTTAGTCTATTGAAGAGTCTAAGAATAATTGTTGGTCATTGGTCAAGCTACCCTTTACTCCCAGTAAAAGGTTTTTCACTGCACACTTGATGAATATAACATTATGGTAACATGATATTAAAAATCCTCACTTGAACCAAGTTATGAGGCAGGTAATGTTCCAACAATCAAGTCTGTAGCTCTTCACACAATAAAATCGTTGGCAAACATCCTGCGTTTTGGTGAAATCTGAACCCTTTGGCCAAATATAAATCTCAGCGTCTGCATTATAAATGTAGTGACAGGTCCATTACTCTCAGTTAGTTCCTGCTCATTTATCTACCAGAATATCACTGCTGGTCCAAACCCTCAGAAAACAGCCGTTAAGCAAACGTTAACGGTTATTTAGAATAACTAGACTGATTTAAATGTTCAGCATCACCTACAGGTTTGTTAATTAAACAGACAGAAAATATCAAAGTTGTTCCGAGGGATTTTGGCTTCGAGGTTTACAGAAAATGCTGCAGTAGTGGCCTTTAAAATGTAAACTGCTGCAATATGAATTATTTTTAAACAAACACAGATTAAGTCCAATCTGATGCTGGATTTGATTTCCAGTTATTTCATGTAGTTTCCCAACTGAACACATAGATCGTATCTAAACTACATCGCCTGAAGGCCTGCTTCACCAGTCATGTTTGTAAGCATATAACCAAAGTACAGTTAGATAAAATATCATTTGCTGAGGTACAGTTGACTCCAAAATGTGATTTACGCAACTGAAAATTAGCCGAAGAAATGCAGGAGTAGAGGTAAGAAGTGAGTATTATGAGACTTGCAGCCTGGAGGTGAACATTATCAGCTCATATATCTGATTTGTGGGTTCTTTGCTTGTAAAAATAACTCTTTATTCAAATCAGCACTTATGCAGTCTGTAAATATTATTTTAAACTTTAACAGCCAGTGATGGAGCTGGATAGGGCCGACACTTTCCGATGCCCAGAACTGAGCCAGAACTGTGATGAATAAAACTGTGCCTCCACACCTCAGTTTAATACTTTATAAGTGAAATCTTCAGAGCAGCAAGGCAGAAGGTTGTACATTTTACAAGCTTTAGGCAGAAACACAAACCTGATGACTATAATAACATATTTCAACATGCAGCTTTACTGTTGCTGCTCCCCAGCCGCGTGCAAACACTGTATTTCATCTGAGAGCTTCTGTAATTGTTCCAAAACCAACAGTCTGGATTTGCATCAGCTCCTGACACCCTGATGTTACAGCTGTTTAACCGTTGTCAACACATTAAATGCTCAAAACTGTCTTTAATCTATTGGGCTAAAATTAGGTTCGAGTTGAATAGATGCACCTTTATGTCGCTCTGCATACTTAAAACATATAAAAAGGGCACACAGACTTACTGAAGATCAAGAATCCCCTCAGTGACCAATATCTCCAACAAGAATCTGCTAAAACACAAGGCAACTCTGAAAAATGAACTTCCAGATGGAGCCATTATTTTGTTAGCTCTGGCAGACAACGAGGCAACTGGGAAATCTGAGCTGACGTTTAGGCGCTGCTGCAATCCTCAAATTTTTGTATCTTCCACGTCAGCCGTAGACCCTTCTGCTTCTACATGTTTGCCTTCAACCATATCAGAAGATGCTGATGCTTCCTTTACCTCCCTCCACCTGTGTGTCTCAAGAAGTCAGGTGAAGATGCAACTGGAGAGACTGAATCGGAATAAGGCTGCATGTCCAGATCATGTCAGCCCTAGAGTCCTGAAGGTCTGTGCAGAGCAGCTCTGTGGGATTCTTCAACCTTAGCCATGCCCAGAAGAAGGTTCCGGTGTTGTGGAAGACCTCCTGTCTTGTTCCGGTACCAAAGAAAACTCACCCATCAGTCCTCAATGACTATAGACCTGTTGCCCTGACATCTCACATCATGAAGGTCCTAGAGAGACTCCTGTTGGCCCACCTGAGTAAGCAAACAGTAAACGATCAGGACCCCCTTCAGTTTGCTTATCGCTGTGGAGTTGGAGTTGAAGATGCCATCAAACACCTGCTTC
>JAHUTJ010068291.1:0-11628 GCA_036250325.1 Characodon lateralis
ATCCCTCTGACCACTGTGCAGGACTTGTATATGTCATTCCCAAGACGAATTGACGCTGTATTGGCCGCAAAAGGAGGCCCTACACCATACTAATAAATTATTGTGGTCTAAAACCAGGGGTTTCAGTGTCCAACCCCTGTATATGCAACAGTCATATCATTGTTGTGTATGTGAGACTTTTTGACCAATCAGATGTACCCTTTCACTTACGCACATTTTGGCACACACAACATTGATTCTCAAGCGCAGTTCCAGGAATACAAACCGGCGAACATCTGCAGGAAATCAAACTGGTCTACGTGACAGTTGACCCACAACAATCTCATCACTCTGGTCAACTCCTCATTCCTGAGCTAAACTGGACTGCTGAACTCATGTCAAAGCGACCTGGCAGGATTCAAGATATCATAATTATTCCCGGCTGAACTGTTTCCATCCAGCCTACAAGTTCACTTCTACAATAACAAGTCCATTAGTCTTTCCTCACGCCAAGACTGTTTCCTTATGCCCAGAATAATCTACATTCATTTTCACATATGGTAAGAACAATAGTAACACTTTTAATCTACAAAATAATCTTTAAGCTTCCACAGTATTGGTCCTTGAAGTTACATTTCCCTATGTTCTGGAAGATAACAATTGTTTTTTTTTTTTTTTTCTTAAATGTATTCACACTCAAACACTCTATTACTTTAGATCATTTGCTCTGACTTTAGTTGTAATGTAAGTATTTGAAACTAGTGCAGTCAAAGGTTTTGCATCATAATAAGTAGCTTTTGCATCCTCTGCAGTTTGTTAAAAGGCCTTTTGGAGAAGTGGAAGATGCTACAGTCACAAGTGTTAATAATAAAGCCATTATTTACTTTTATTTAGGCTTTAATTCAGTATCGTCAAAAGTTTTAATTTTCATGCTTCTAGATTCTGATGTATTACAAATTCTGGTTTGATTTTGGGCTTTTTAGCTTAAAAGATACAGATTTAGAATAGTTTTTTGTCCAACCAAGTAACTTTATCCTCTGTGTCACTACGAGGTTGAGATCTGTCCAGTTATGAATTCTAAGCACACATTGTGTCTCAGTATATGTAAAACAACCTATTTTATACTTGCCCCTTCAATGGACGGGGGATCTGTCCAGTGTGGACCCTGCTTTTCACCGGTTGGACATTGACACAAGTTTTCCTTTAATCCTGCTAAGGAACAAGCACAAAAACACAATTGACATGTATGACAGGTCAAAAGATTTCTATTTTAAAACAATTTTCTGTACTGTTAAATCAAACAGGTTTGAGCCAGCAGCTGCAGCATATCACCTTGGCCCAAAAAAATCATTTTGTGGCATTGCACAAACTAGTAACAGACAGTGTCATTTCTATGATAGCTTGGCAGCATTAGCAAAACCTGGAAGTGGAGATGCAGGAGTTACAGCGAGGAACATTAAAAAAATACTTTAAAGTAAAGCCGGTGTTGGACACATTGTGATGATCAGGGTAAGCTTAGGCAGTTAATAAGACTATCATGTCAGTTTTCCTGAGTTGTTTTCTTAAAGGTAACATAAATAACATACCTTTCAAATTCACTGTGTGTATAATTAAAGATATGTCAGTTTTAACTAATAAGCAACAAAATGAAAATCATCTTTTAATTTAGGACAAAGCAGCTGAAACCGTTCAAGCAAGATGGGAAAGCATTGAAGAACTTGTGAAGTACATTGTCGACCAGAAAGGTGTGGAGGAAACTTAAGGTAAGGCTTCCTCGACCCCCAGAACTCCCTTTCTAAACTACAAATTTTACTAAACAAGTTTGGCAGTTTTTCAGGATATAAAGTAAATCTGGAAAAGAGTGAAATTCTTCCATTAATAAATTTTGATCATTCCAAATTTCAACTGACTAATCCATTCAGATGGGTGTCCAATGGTTTAAAATACTTTGGAATAACTGTAGACAGTGATCTTAAAAATCTACATAAGCTGAATTACACTCCATTGCTCGGTAAGATTGAAAATGATTTACAGAGATGGCTGAATCTACCTCTTACTCTGCTTGGCAGAATCAATTGTATTAAGATGAACGTCCAACCAAAATTACAATATTTGTTTCAAACGTTGCCTATCCCCCTCCCACAATCCTTTTTTAAAGTTCTTAATACCCATGTAAGACAATTCATATGGAAAGGTAAGGCTCCAAGACTATCTATGGAGAAATTAACATGGGATTATAGATTAGGGGGATTACGATTACCCAATTTTAAAAAATATTACCTTGCAGCTCAAGCGAAACTTATTCTATTCTTTTTTGAATGGAAAAATGCCCCTTCTTGGATGCAAATTGCACTACATCCCTTAAAAGAAGAAATACAAAGTGACTTCTTTTATAAATACAATTCTAAAAGCGTAAACACTAGGACAGACAATCCTATATTGAAACATTTGGTTAAAATCTGGTATGAGGTACATCAATGTCAGGGCCTGAAAATGATACTTTCACCTAGAACGCCTTTAAGACAAAATGGATTCCTTCCCATGACTCTAAATAACAAGATTCTGAATATATGGAGCTCTAAAGGAGTCCAACGTTTAGAGGATTGCTTTGACGGACGTCTTTTTATGTCATTTGAACACTTGAAGAGGAAATATGACTTGCCCAATCAAACTTTTTATAGTTATCTTCGGTTAAGATCTTTCTTGTGGGCTAATCTTGGTCCTGACATGATTTTAGCTGTTTTAAACGATATTGAAAGATTGCTTTGTGATGGGAGTGCATCTAAATTCATCTTTTAAAATGTACCGCCTCCTGTTAAATGAGGGCCCTAAGCGAGGTCTACATAAATTGAAATTGAAATGGGAAGGAGATCTTGGGGTCACAATTGATGAACAACTCTGGTCCGAGTTATGTCACAAGAGTGTGTCAACGATCATTAATGCTCGGTCCATGCTGATCAATTATTACTTTTTACGTCAACTATACTTAACTCCAGAAAAATTACATTCATTTAAACCCAACATATCAGAGATGTGCTTTAGATGTGTCACTGAGGTGGGATCCTTCCTGCACTGCACTTGGTTATGTATAAAAGTAAAGCCTTTCTGGCAAGATATTTGTTCCACCATACCCACCATTCTAAAACTTTATGTCCCGTTGGATCCAGAACTTTGTTTATTGGGAAATATTGCAATTCTTCGAGGCGCACTAAAAAAAAACACAGATGAAATTCATAGCAGTTGCCTTGTGTGTAGCTAAGAAATGTATTGCAATGTCTTGGAAATCGGAATCCTCTCCCTCTATTGAGAGATGGTTTTCAGAAATGAATAGTTGCGTTCCTCTGGAGAAAATTACATATTGTCTAAAAAGAAAATACAATAATTTCTTGGAGATCTGGCAGCCTTATATAACTTATGTCTCTTCCTAAATATTCACTGTAACATTTTTCTCTTCAATCTTGTATTCATCTGATGCACTGTTTTGCGAGTGGGGGGGATTGGGGTTTGATAATAACCCTTTTTGCTATGTTGTATTTAATTGTCCTGTATGTTCTGTGTGTTTATTTCCATAAGATTATAAATAAAATGATATATACCAATGAACCCACTAAGGGGGTTTTCCAATACTGGCCTCCAGAGCCAGTGTCCTGCAACTTGTAAATGTATCTCTGCTTAAACACTCCTGAGTAAGATCATGAGGTCATTAGCAGGACTCTGGTGTGTTGGACCAGGGACAGACCTAAAAGTTGCCTTTGAGGACCGGTTGAGAGGACTCCTGGTTAAGGCAATTTATTCATACTCCATTGGATATACAATACATCTAATTTTTTATGGTCTTTGTTCCAGTAAGTGTAACACTTTCTCTTATTTCATGATAAAACAACATACAAACTACTTATTTGTTATGTCAAAATACAATGATTAGGTATAATTATTAATAATAAAAAACATGAATTGGGCAGACAAGAAATGGTCACAGTACACAAAGAATCTATATACAGAATCCACAGTAAAGTTTTGTATTGATTCACTTTAAATGTATTGGCTTTGTCTCACAAATAATCAGATAATACATTTTAGCCTATGAATTTCACTGAAAGGGTATTAACCAAGATGGCTATAGTTGTTTTTGCTGTTTCAAAGACAACACTGGAGGCTCCACTTTTCTTCTTGTAACAAAAAGAGTCCTTATTTAGAAAGTAACTGCCTTTGTCCTTCTGAATTTACAGGACATTCTTTCTGGTAAAGCGATGACACATTTCCATTTTGAAGAGAAGTTTATTGTCTTTGATGACGATAAACAACTGGACAAAATGATGAAGTACCTGTCAGACCAGCTTGACAGCTACAAAAACATATCAGCTGAAGTCAGGAACATGATCTCTTCAGACCGGATCAAGTACATGCTGAATGTGATGCTGTCTGAGGTAAGTTACTAGAATAGCTATGTACACAACTTTAACATTAACATGTAATTACTCAATAATTACATATTCTTACGAAAAAGTGTTTTAGATTTTAAAAATTCTGTATTCAGAAAACAAACATGTTGTAAGTCTAATTGTAAACCTTAATAAATGAACTAAATCAACAGTAAAAAAGAATCTATTAACTATTTAATTCAATTCAAATCACACTTTTATAGCACCAAAAAAAATGTCGTCTGGAGGCTCTTTACAGAAATCATTTCAGTTCAATCATACATACATTCCAACTGATCCTGGCTATGGAACAGTTAATGCTCAGTTAATTAGCTCAGTTAGTAGTTTAAAAAGTTTCTTTCTAAGGAAACCCAGCAGAGCATAGAGTCAGCAGCATTCACTCCTCCTGGATGAGCAGGTAGTGACAGCAGAAAATGGCAGGCATTCTGGGAAAATAAAAGGGAGCAAAGTCATAAATAATATTCAGGAAGGTAGCTTGTTAGTGCACCATATGAGAAGTCTACAGCTATCTGGGGATCTGATCCCTTTTCCTGCATGCCATCTCCTTCAGTTTCATCTGTTGTTCATGCTTAAAACGTTTTTCAAAAGACATCTGTTGTTTGAAAGTCCACTGGTCAGAACAAAGATAGATAGTAATAGGTGAGGACAGGCAGAGTTGTAAATAATCTTGATTAAAATGTAAAGTAAATATTTGGATGTTTAGAAATTTGTTTTTTACCTCACGTTTTTTGATGTAACGCAGGCATCCATTAATGCACTGGAAAACACAAAAGCACTAACCAGGGCTGAGGCAGTGGAACAAATTCAGGACGGCCAACTGGAGGAGAGGTAAGAGATTTAAAGTGACTGAAGCAATATGAGCAACAAAAATAATCATGTGTAAAAAAACAGAAAACAATTCAAGTGATTCATAACTTAATGCCTTTTTTTCAGTAAGAGAGAAGCTTCTGATGCAACTACAGGCAGAAATGGAGAGACATTCAAATATCTAAAATCAGAAAACAGCTGTGAAATAAAAGTGTTTACAAGTTTGAATTTTGGTGTTTTTTATGGTTTGAACTATGACTTGTCATACTAACACATGTTTGCCTATTTTGACTTTCCTTTTCATTCTGCTCTAATTATTTAGCCAGTACAATAGAATAATCTAGTCCAGGTTTGAAGTGTCTAGGTGTTGTAGTTTTGGAGCTGGCCAGTTCTAGTGTGATCCAAATGTTTCACAAATCGGAGAAAGGTTTCACAAATCACAAACTTGGTTTTAATTATTCTGCTATCAGTTTAGAATAATCTAGTCCAGGTTTGAAGTGTCTAGGTGTTGTAGTTTTTTAACTAGAGTAGATTAAAGATGCTGAAGGTAGTGAAAAATTAAGTGGAATCGCCCTTTAGCCATTTCCTGAATCTGAAGCTAGAATTGGAAACCAACTTCAGCTTCATGATAAGAGTAAGTTTATTAAGATTAAGCCTCAATCTTTGGAAGTTTTCTTTTTTTAACATCTACATAAAAGCATTTATTGTTACTAAATTTGTTAACTTGATGCTACCTGAGCTGCAGCTTCTCTCAAAAAGGGTTTAGCCGAAGGATCCCAGAAGGCAGGAACACTCAGGACCCAGGTGAAGGAACTGACCCTCTTCCATTGGAGTTGATGGAACCTTCAGAGCCTTCATTTCCTTCCCATTAGCTGCCTTAATAGACAGATCCTTGGTTAAATTCTGCAAGTATTTTAAAATTATATATCATTTATCCATTTTTATTTGTTAATATTTTATGCTGTAATAAAATGTTACAATCCTGACAATGTTTAACATGTTACTGAAAATAATCCAGTAATTTTACTCACTTTGATACAGAGGGACATCATGAGAGATTCAAAGAACTTATTTCTGGCTTCTCTTCCCATCGTTGCTGCTTTAGCTTTATATCCAAAACAAATTTTTTATGTTTATCAAACAGGATGCAGGAGTCTCTGGTGTTCAACGTCTTTACCCCAAGACTTGACCCAATGATCTATTTTTCCTCAGCAGATCAGTAAATCAGCAGAATCAAACTTTATAGCTATGATGTTTTCCATTTTATGAGCAGGTTTAGCTGGTTATGAAGATTAACAATGACAGAAAAGTGCAGTATATTGGATATATAAGCAGAGTTTTAAGTATATATTATGTAAACAAACATTTACCAGTATCTAATCAAACCTTTTTCTTCCATTGTTTTACAGTGGCTCGTAAAAGTATTCATACCCCTTGAACTTTTCCACATATTGTCACATTACAACCACAAACATAAATAATTTTATCGGAATTTTGTGCGAAAGACCGACGCAAAGTGGTATACAATTGTGAAGTGGAACGGAAATTATAAATGATTTCAGCCCCCTTTACTCTGAGTGCTACCAATTGCTTTCAGAAGTTGCCTGATAATTGTTAATGGCAACATAGAGTCCACCTGTGTGTAATTTAATCTCAATCTTACTCTGTGACAGCCTCAGAGGTTGGTTAAGAGATTATTGGGGAGCAAACAGCATCATGAAGTCCAAGGAACACACCAGACAGGTCAGGGATAAGGTGGTGGAGAAGTTCAAAGCAGGCTTAGGCTATAAAAAAATTCCCAAGCTTTGAACATCTCGCTGAGCACTGTTCAATCCATCATCCAGACATGGAAAGAATAAGACACAGCTGTAAACCTACCAAGATAAGTCCATCCACCTTAACTTACAGGCCGAACAAGGAGAGCACTGATCAGAGATGCGACCAATAGGCCCATGGTGACTCTGGACGATCTGCACAGCTCAGGTGGGGGAATCTGTCCATAGGACAACTATTAGTAGTGCACTGCACAAATGTGGTTTTTATGGAAGAGTGGCAAGAAGAAAGCCATTGTTAAAAGAAAACCATAAGAAGTCCCGTTTGCAGTTTGCCAGAAGCCATGTTGGGGACACAGCAAACAGGTGCTTTGGTCAGACGATACCAAAATTGAACTTTTTGGGCAAAATACAAAACGCTACATGTGGCGGAGAACTAACACTACACATCACTTTCTGGTCTAATGTGAAAATATGTGGAAAAGTTCAAGGGGGAAGGAATTCTTTTAAAAGCCACTGTATCCAGCCCTCTGCAAAAACCTATTAGTAAATGTCAAAAATTAGAATATCATGAAAACGTTCAATATTTCTCATTTCAGATAGTGAAACTCACATATTATTGAATCATCACACATAAAGTGAAGTATTTCAAGCCTTTCTTTCATGTTATTTCGATGATTATGGCTTACAGATAATGAAATAAAAAAAGTGCCTACAAAAATTTGAATACTGCAAAAAAGTAAAATATTGGAAACACATGGTGTCAGACCCTAATCAGCTAATTAACTCAAAACACTTGCAAATGTTTCCTGTGCCTCTAAACGGTCTCAGTCTGGGTCAGTATGAGACCCATTAATGGGAAAGACTGCTGACTGGACAGATGTCACTGTCTCCCTCCACAAAGAGGGTAAGCCACAAAAGGTCATTGCTAAGAAACTGGTTGTTCACAAAGTGCTGTATCCAAGCATAATTATAGAAAGTTGAGTGGATGGAAAATGCGTGATAGGAAAAGTTGCACCAACAACAGAGATAACTGCAGGCTTGAGAGGATTGTGAAGCAAAATCCATTTATGGTTCTGGTCCATCGTGTTTTCTGAAGTCCACAGTCAACGCAACCATTGACCAGGAACTTTCAGAACACTGCATGCTTTCTTCTGCTGACAAGCTTTATGGATATGCTGATTTATTTTTAAGAGGAAGATGAAAGACAGCAGACCCAATAATGCAGATGACCTGAAAGCCGCTATGAAGGCAACCTGGGTTTCCATTACACCTCAGCAGAACCACAGACTGATCACCTCCATGCCTCGGCACACTGATGTAGTAACTCATAAAAAACGGAGGCCCAAACTAGTATAGAGTGCCTAGAAATAAACATTCTTTTCAAAGCCTGATATTTCTGTTGAGCGTATAATGTTATTGATCTTCACTGAATTTTGGGTTATCATTAACTGTGAGCTATAATTATCGACATAAGAAACAAAGCCTTGAAGTATTTTACTATTTTATGTGTAATAAATCTATATAATGTATGGATTTGACTTTTCATGACATTACATTTTTTAAGATGTAGTTGCATTAATGAAGACATGAATTCTATAAAGAGAAATGATTTAACTAATCCTGTAGGACATTTTAATCAAAACATTGTGTCTCACCTTTATTATCTCCAGGCATTGAAGTCATTAAGCCTGGCCAAAGTCTTAGTTACGTAAATTGTTATTTTGTTATTATTATTTATTAGTTTGTTTCTTGTTCTTTACAGTGGATTTCATGATATGTTATTTTTTTTATATATATATAATTCTTGTCACTGTTATGTGCAATTCAACTTTGTCCACTGTTGGTGTGAGCTTATGGGAATTAACTTTTGGTTTGATAAGCGACACAAGGCATTTGTGGCGTTATACTTTTTGAACGCCAGATGGCGGTATTGACTGTTTATTAGTCGACAGATGACGCTTGAAAACGCGCAGACTGAGTCTAATTCAGCCAACCATACACCAGCCACGTCAACGGATGAAATAAACGTCTCATTCAGTAAATATTTAATGATAAATGATTGTCTATTAACAGTGAGATGGAATCTATTTATTTGAGTAAAAAATAGAGAAGTAGCCCTGCAGTAAATTAAGAATAAGGTAAACTCGAGTTAATTAGAGTACTCCTCCATCAGAATATTCTGGAAAACAAAGTGGACTGAGAGAGGCTCAGTAATTTCCTCTCATCCAGGATTTATTTTCTTGTAGACAACTGAAGAGGTCTCCACAGATCTGGTTTTTTTTTTTTTTTTATGTCAGATGAAACAGGTGAACTCCGTACTGCATTCTAATGGTGCTTGTATTTGATCGGTATGTTTTAAATTAGGCTCCTATGTGTTTGTACAGCTGATAGATGTGTTTTACCAGTTGGTTCATAGGTGGTTTCTCCTTTGAAAATGCAGAATAGAAACATTCAAATATTTTCTGTGCTTTAAGTAGATCAGTGAGTTTACAGTTTTGCTAATTACCATGTTGTATTTTGTTGAACTGTGTGGGAAATAAAAGACCTAAAGATGAGGGTAAGGCAAGTTGAGGTCAGAGTGGACTTAACTTTTCCTTTGAATTGACGTTGCTCCTGTTTCATGAGCAGGATGCTGCGGAGCAGCAGTGGACTCTGCAGCAGTTGATTCCTCACTAACCATCTATTAAACAGGTGAACCCAAAATGGACAAACTGTGTGTGAAAAGAAATATGTACACCCTTACTACATAGGAATTAAGAGGTAAATTAGCAGCCAGGTCCTGTTGATCAAATACACTGATGAACTGATCACCATCAGTGTTACCACGTTCATAATAACATTATGGCAGAACAGGTTATTCTGTTATAACTAAATGTTATAACTAAATTAACCTCAAGCCATGTGGAATCTTTGGACAGATTAGACCATATCAGAGATGTTTGGCACACACCTTATACCCAATGGCAAACTTGGTGGTGGAGGGAAGATGATTTGGGTTTGTTTTGCTGCTGCAGGATCTGGGTACCTTGCAGTCATTGGGTTGAGTATAAACTCCTCAGACAGAACAATGATCCCAAAGGTACTGCAGTGGCACATTCAAAGCCTCTTATTACCATCAAATCAGTGCTGATTTGATGGTAATAAGAGGCTTTAAAGTGACTGCAATTGAGAACATAGTTTAAATGGGCGCTTTCAGTCAAACTCTTTTGTGTATCGAAAAAATCAAACCAGAGCAAGCTTGCTGTCAGAACAAGAACAGGCTTAATAAACTGATAAAGATGGGAGCTCCACTATCCAGAGAGAAAAAAATAACGTGTAAACAGAAATGAAAACAACATCTTCATAATAATAATGTTAATAAAGTCTACAAAATAGTGAACATTAATTAGAACAGTCTTTATGGTTTGACTGTTTACTGGAAGAACAAATCATTTATTAACTGCAGACCTTTGACTTCCAGCTGGCAAAGGAATCAGAGGAGATAATGTCTAAACTTTGTTCACATTTATGTTCAGGGACATAATGTTTCTTATCACATGTCTGTTTAAGTATTTTATTATCTGAAACTAGTTTCATTGCAGCAGTGCGATATTTTAATGATACAACAGCCTTCAGAGTTGATTTATAGTGCTGCATCATAAAAATGTTATCTGTTGTTGTGACCTGCTTTTGATTTATTCACAGTGAAACATATGAGGTCTGCTGGTAACATGTCAATGATCATCAAGAATAAAAAAGGCCACCAAGTTCTTGGTACAGTTCACATCAGCCATGAAATAGGCAAAAGGTCAGACATAATACCGGTTTAACTTTACAGTAGATTATTCAACTATCATAAAGAAATGAGAAAAATATATCATATATTGTAAACTTGAAAAACTAGAATGTTTTTTCATGGCTCAAAGAATGATGGCTCTGTGTGAAGAGTATTTGTTTGGCCATCAGCTAGTTGCATGTCTGATCCCAGTGTCTCCCACCACATAAACCTTTTGTGAAAAGGATAAAAAGCTGTTCATACCAAGCTTGCCCTACGTAAATAAGCAATTGTCCTGAATGGAATAACTGGCTTTGCCATCCTTAGCAGTAACAACTGCTATCAACCGTTAACAGTGCCATAACTGACAATGTTTACTTGAGTTTTATATCACAGTGGTGGAATCTCAGCTCACACTTCTTTGCAGAGTTGGTTTATTTTAGCCTAAGGGTATCTCGAGTATACATAGCCTGTTTCAGCTTATGCCAAAGCATGTAAATTGGATTTAAGCCCAGACTTTGACTAGGCCACTCAATTTAATTCAATTCAGTTTATTTATATAGCGCCAATTCACAACACATGTTGTCTCAAATCACTTCACAATAGTCAGGTTCATAGATTCCAATTAATCCTAATCATTGAACAGTGCAGTCAGATTCAGTTATTTATTCAAATTGGATAAAAAGTTTTTCTGTCTAAGGAAACCCAGCAGATTGCATCCAGTCAGTGACTTGCAGCATTCCATCCTCCTGGATGAGCATGTAGAGAAAGTGGAAAGTCACTGGAGTTGACTTTGCAGCAATCACTCATACTGAGCATGCATGTAGCGACAGTGGAGAGGAAAAACTCCCTTTTAACAGGAAGAAACCTC
>JAHUTJ010068292.1:0-11626 GCA_036250325.1 Characodon lateralis
TAGATAGATAGATAGATAGATAGATAGATAGATAGATAGATAGATAGATAGATAGATAGATAGATAGATAGATAGATAGATAGATAGATAGATAGATAGATAGATAGATAGATAGATAGATATTTGGTTTGTTTATTCTGTAATTTAAAATATAATTGCTGTCATTTGTGTAGTTGGTACAAGTGGCCTCCTGCAAATGGAGGAGGTGGAAGGGATGGGAGGTGCTCTGTTCCTGAGAAGTAACGTTGGTGTTCAGCGCTGCCCATCTACGCTGTCTAACCATGCCCAAGGCGTTGGTGAGCACACCAGAACACATTCTTGGTTGGATGTTCAGCTTAAAACAACTTTGCACCAGTTAAATATAAAGCCTTTGACATACTCTTTCTGCACTCTTGTGGCCAGACTCTGCAGTCGAGGGAGTCTCCAGCTCTTCCTCTACCAAAGACATCGGCTCAGCCTCCCCGCTGACCGACAGGAAGAAGCATCGAAGGAAGAAGAGCATGAATCAGAAAGGAGACACAGCTGTGGGCCAAGCAGACGGTACAGTAAAGCAACTGCCTTTTTTAAATCGTTTTTGTCTTTTCTAATGCAAACATAATTCGTACTCTAATTCTTCTTACTCTTTCTTAATCCTTGCCAGGGCATAATTACATATACACTATAAAATGTATTACTTTTTGTCTCTTCACCTGTATGTTGTTATTTCTTGTGCAGCTAAACGGAAAATGTGGAAACTCAAAAGTTTTGGGAGCTCAAGAAACGTAAGCAAGACAGGTAATTATCAACTATTCCTCGACATGCTTTTAAAAACATTTCATTTGAATACTGTGTTTTAGGGAGACCCAATTACACTGCAGTGTTCAGTTACTGCTCCTCAGCAATCCAGTTTGGATATTTAAAACTGCAGGCCAAAATTCTGGACATAAATTACTTTGCCAAGAAGATTTGTTTATTCCTAATACATAACAGTGCTGATTTCAGCAAATCAAAATTCACATTCTTGTTAGGAACATTGGCACGGTTCGGGTGAGATATCTGGATTTACTATAATACGTTGAGGTTAAAAATACCTTTAACAGGTTTTCCTCCAGGATTGCCCTGTATCTAGCTCCATTCATCCTTTTGTCAATTCCAAACAGCTTCCCTGCTGAGAAAAATGATCCCCATACTATGATAGTGTCACCACCATGTTTCACAGTGGGGATAATATGTTAAGGGTGGTGTTTGTTCACTAATGTCCTCTAAAAAACCTCTGACGCCTTCACAGAACAGTTGGATTTATACTGAGACTAAATTACACACAGGTGGATTCTATTTAACAACTATGGTTACTTCTAATGCAACAAAGGGAGTTGTTGCATAAGATGTTATTTAGCGATGTTAGAGGTGGCTGAATACAGATACACGTCATAGTATGAAATCAGAAGTACCACTGTGTGGAAATTTATGTTTGCTTCTGTGTGTATAAGATGAGGACAACTTTGACTTCCTGGTTGTGTCGAGCACTGGCCAGACGTGGCACTTTGAAGCCCAGAGCGTGGAGGAGAGGGACTCCTGGGTCCAAGCCATTGAAAACCAGATTCTGGCCAGCCTGCAGCTGTGTGAGAGCAGCAAAAACAAGGCAAGGAACCCACAACAGTACATGCAGAATATTTTCATCCCCACCGAGGCAGCTGACAAATATAGAGGAAACTATTGCAGGCCCAATTGTACTGGACCGAAAGGTGGCAGAGAAGTCTGTATGATTTGATGGCTTAGTATAATAGGAAACCATCTCTAATGGATATAGAAATACTCATTGTCAGAATCAATCATCCAACCATAAGAACCAGCATCTGCTGACCTGAGGGGTCATTGGTCAAAAATAAAATCAGGCAAATATTTTGGGCTAAAACTATTTAAGGCCATAAAAATCAGAAAAACAAACCAATTCTCAATTAATGCAAAGTGGTGTGCTGATTTTTTGTTTCTTCTAACCGTCTGCTGTATGTTTGTTGCAGGATCGGAAGAACAGCCAAAGTGAAGCTGTGGCGCTGCACGCGATCCGCAATGCAAAAGGGAACAACTTCTGCGTTGACTGTGATGCTCCGAGTTAGTAATAACTCCTAATCGCTCCTTCTCAGTTTTTCCTTTTATAGCCACTATGCTATTCCACTGTACAAACGGTATATTTCTATTGCATTTCTATCATGCATCTTTATGTGAGATTTTCTTATCAGTACTACTTTGATCTGACGATGAGGGCTTTTTTTTTGGAAAGGAATAATATTTTTGCAACATTGCGTGGTTGCTCCGTGAGTATGGAATCAAGGGTTCATCACTATGGGCCATGAGATCTTTATACAAGCGGTGCAAGAGTCTGGTTCCCTTTTCTGACAGTAAGTCGAACCGCTTCAGGGTAAGGGTTGACTTCGCGAGGTCTGCGCGTTGTCACCAATTGCATTTATAATTTTTAGGGACAGAATTGTTCAGCGCAGCCAGGGGGCAGAAGGGGTCAGGTTTGGTGACCTCAGGATTTGTCTCTGCCATTTGCGATTAATGTGGTCCTGTTAGTGTCATCGCCGCCTCTCACTGGAACTGTCAGCAGCCGAATGTGAAGCTATTGGGAAGACTATCAGCACCTCCAAATCTGAGGCCATGGTCCTCAGTTGGAAAAGGGAGATGGGGTGGGAGATGAGGGGCTGGCTTAAGTGGAGGAGTTTAAGTATGTCGGCGGTCTTGTTCACGAGTGATGAAAGAAGGGAGCATGAGATTAACATACAGAACAGTGTAGCTTCTGCAGTATTGCATACTCTGTACCTGTCCATTGTGGTGAAGAGGGGCTGAACTGTAAGCCATAGCTCTCTCTCTGTTCACTGGACGGTCTACATTCCTATCCTCACCTATGTACATGAACTTTGGTAGTGACAGAAAGAAGAACATCGCGGCTACAGGCAGTTGAAATAAGTTTTCTCCGCAGGGTAGCTGGGTTCTCCCTTAGAGATACTCAAGCTACTGCCCCCACGATGGATGGATGGATGGATGGATGGATGGATGGATGGATGGATGGATGGATGGATGGATGGATGGATGGATGGATGGATGGATGGATGGATGGATGGATGGAATAGGTTGGACCTATATGGGTCTTGGTTCTGTTACACAGTTTGAACTTATGGCCCAAACGAGACTGACTTAAGACTTATAGTAGGGGCCCATCTGCTTTTGCTGATATGGGCTTTATTTGTTCAACCCAAGTGGGTCCCATTGTGACCCCAGGCACACAAAGTGTTGATCCAGCTTAAGCAAAGCACATATGGGTCCCATATATGCATGTTTGCTGGATGACAAACTGTCATTGTAGAAAAATGGTTTGTGTGCATTCAAATGTAACTGTTATCAGGCTAATGTAAAAAATAACTGAGCTTGTGAATGCACCACTAGTATTTAACACAACAAAATTTCCTCCATTTCTTTTCTGCCTTAAAATACTTTTTTTCCACATTGCCCCATACTCTTGCATCAAGGCTAGTAGATGAACCCTTCTGACGACATCTGACTTCAGTTCTTGAATCATCGAAAACACTTTAATTCAAAAGATAGAATAACATTGTTGTTAATTTACAAACCAAAACTATGTTTGTTATGAAAGATGCACTGAACCTATTGACATCTCATTTACACAGTGTACACAGTGTACACAGTGAAACAACGCAATTAAAGGAAATGTCATGTAAACTTCTCCAATTTCTTGCCATCTTTATAACCTTTTAGTGTATAAAAAGTGCAAATGTGACACATTTTACTTGAACACTACCGATTTAAATCTGTATTTCAGTTTTAACTGATGTCTCATTCTGATTGGCTGTTTGTGTTTTATCCCTCCTGAAGATCCGACATGGGCCAGCCTGAACCTGGGCGCTCTCATATGCATCGAGTGTTCTGGGATTCACAGGAACCTGGGGACCCACTTGTCGCGGGTCCGCTCGCTGGCCCTTGATGACCTGCCGAGAGAGCTCACTCTGGTTCTCAGCACCATCGGCAACCACATGGTCAACAGTATATGGGAGGCACGTACAATGGGCCACCGGAAGCCAGCACCTGATGCTACACGGTAAATGATGGACTGTTTGAATATTCCATATTGTGCTTGTGCAACATTTGCTTACACATTTGTTAAATATTATAGTCTGCCATCTACTTTTTTCCTTGTTTTCCCATGCCTTCTTAGAGAGGAGCGGGAGTCGTGGATCAGAGCCAAGTATGAGCAGAAACTGTTTGTGGCGCCATTGCCTCCTCCCACACCCAGCGAGGGCCCAGACATCAGCATGTCGGGCCGTCTTCTGTTGGCAGTGATGGAGCGCAATCTGGCCAAGTTGCTGCTCCTTTTGGCCCACTGCACTAAGGAGGACATCAACATCCCTCCCTTCCTGTCGCTTCCCCCCAGGTCGCTCCTCGCGTTCCGCCTGCCTGGCTCTGCCCTGCACGCTGCCTGTCAGCAGGCTGATGTGGTGATGACGCAGCTTCTAGTATGGGTGTGTTACACCTCCCCTCTAGTCATCCTGCTGTTATTTTCACAGAACTTACTTCACCCGCAGTGTCTTGCAAAAGTACTCATACCCCTTTGAACCCTTTAACATTTTGCCACATGAAAACCACAAACTGGAATCGTATTTGACATTTTTTATAATAGACTAACACATATTTGTGAAATGAAAGGAAACCAACATGGTTTTAAAAAAGATCTGTTCAGATAAAGCTCTGAAAGTGTGATATGCATTTGGTTTCACCCCCGCAGCTTCAGCTAAAGATAATTTGGGGTATGTCTCTGCCAGCTTTGGATATTCAAGTATGACATTTATGCTGATTATTTCTTAAAATATGCCCCAAACTCAAACAGATTGTGTAAAACATCTGTGAGCATCAATTTCAAACCTTGCAACAGATTCGCAATTGGGTATAGGTCTCAAATTTAACTAGGCCGTTCTAACATATGAACATTTTAGCTATGAATTTAAATTGAAGGTCGCTGTCCTGCTGAGCCCCAATTCTTTTGCAGCCTGTATCAGGATTACGTTTGTGCGTTCAGCTTAATTCATCTTTATCAACTCTAACCAGCTTCCCCGTCCACAGCATGATGCTGGCACCACCATGTTTCACCATCAAGATAGTGTGTTTAGGTGTTTAGTTTTTCACTGCACATAGTGTCTTGCATGTAGTCCAAAAGGTTTAACTTTACTCTCATCTGACCAGAGCACTTTCTCCCACATGTTGCTGTGTCCCTTAGAATAGGGAAAGGAATTTTTCATACTTACAGATTTGTGAAGTGAACAAACAATTGTAGTCCTATTTATAAGTTGTCCCACCTGAACCGTGGATCTTTACAGCTCCTCCAGAGCAACCATGGGCCTCTTTACTGCATCTCTGAATAATGTTCTCTTCATCATTTGAACTCTATTTATTAATAGGTAACTTCTAGTGTCATGGTGGGGTTTGTGGGTGGACCAAAGCACAGACAAGAGCTTGGCAGCAGCATTTTGAAACAGTCTTCAGCTTTATTCAAAAAGTTATGAACGTAGCAAAAACATAGCAAAAATCACAGCAGGTACAAGCATGAGACAATCCAAAACTTACTTGAGTTTACCCTGCAGGAATGTAGCAAAAACTGAACCTAATCAGCAGTTGTGAACAGAGGAACCAGCGACACACAATGAAACAAAACCAACTAATATACTGAGGGAGACAAAGGCAGGTAATCAAAGGAACTAAGAACAGGTGTGACAAGGAGGCAGGGAGGCTGAAGGAACAGGTGGAACTAATGCATAGACTAACGCATGGCAAAGGGACTAATAAACAATAAAGAGAAACACAGACCAAGCAAACCTATAGACAAAGATAAATAATCAAATGAAGCATACAAAAACTAGAATAACCATGAACTAAAGGAAACAGAAGAATAACAACAACCTAAGACCTGGCAACCTAAGTATAAACAAAGGACCCATAAAGAGACCCAGATAACAAAAGTACACAAATCAAAAACCACACTGATGGAAACAACTGGAAACAAGGAGAGAACATGAGGACTAGAATAAATACAAACAAATGTAAACTATAACTAAAGCTGACCTAACAGGAGGGAGGACTAGAACTATAGAAACTAAATTAAAAGAACCATGCTAAAAGGGACTACAACTATAAAGGAGACTAACACAGAGAAAGTAGATAAACTGATAAACTAGAAAAGTGCAAAAAGAGAACAAATACCTAACCATAAATAAACATGGGAAACTGAACTAGGAAATCCAAGGAAACCAGAGCACTACAATAATGAATAATAATAATAACAACAACACAGAGAAAACCATACTAAGTCATAACTAAGAAAGCAACAATAACCAAAGGAGCAATGAACGAGGAGAGTGACAACAAACACTAGGAGGAAATAAACAATCAGGAGTAAGAGGAAGTAACCAAAACGTCTACGACTACAAAAATACTAAATATAAACATAAAAAGTGACTAAACACAAACAAAGTCCAAACCCTGACATCTAGAGCAAATTGGTTGCACTGAATTTTTATTTAGGGGTACCAGGAGTCAGGGGGAAAATGGAGTTTCAAATTGTACTATTGAGACGTTTATGTGTGAATAATTTTCATGTGTTATTTTCCTCTTACTTTGCAATAATTTGTGTTGATCCATGTAATAAAATCCCACTAATATATGTTTTACTTTGTGATTATACTGTGACAGAATATGAAGTGGTTAAAAGAAGTATCAATATTTCTGCAAGGCATTGTTAGTCAAACATTCATCCAAACATTATCAAACTGCCCACTTTAACCAGGCTTGTTATCCTCACCGTTTCTGTCTCCAGTACGGCTGTGACGTCCGGCATCGGGACGCTCAGGGTCAGACAGCGCTGGCTCTGGCTCAAAGCGCCGGGAGCCAGGAGTGCATCGACATCCTGCTGCAGCACGGATGCCCAAATGAGCCGGCCCCCACTCTAGGCACGATGGTCGGTTTCGCATCGACCGTAACGTCCAGCTTCCCCGCTGGCATGACGCCGAGCCTGACGGTTGCCACGACGATCAAAATCACACAGAGGAGCGGCAGCACCAGCTTGGGTTACAGTACATCCAGAAGAGCTGTGTCATAACTGCAGTGTGGCGTGTTTTAAAGTGTGTGTGTGAGTTGGTTGCTGCTTTGCCCTCTTAGTGTCCTGTCCATCCACATGGCCCAGCAGGCCTAATGGACATACTGACAGATACCGTCCACCTGGAGTCAGATGACATGTCTGGAGGTGTGTGTGTACCAGGAACAGAAACTGGAGAATACACTGTTCTGGACCAATTTTATTCCTTTCTTTCTGTTTTTGGCTACATGTCTGTGCATTCAGATTTAATTAGAATGTACCAAACTGTTTACCAGAGTCATATTTCATCATGCAGTCAATAGTAGACTTTCTTCTCCACTCAATTATGAATGGAAAACCGCCTGCAGGCCTCAAACAGCTTATCTGAGCAGCAAAAGTAAAAGAACTGCAATAAGTTTACTAACCTGAGAGTGGGATGTATTGAACTCGTAGCATACAAGATTATGGCTATTATTAATTTTGACAGTGAATGTGAGTTTTAGATTCATCGGAGCTTGTCATTAAGTGCATAAATTAAGTTCTGTGTAAGTTGATGTGAAATATGTTAGTGGCTGGGAAGGGATAAAACAGCTGTATAGAAATGTCTTGATAAATTGTTAAAATACTACAAATTTTAAAGTGTTTAATTTTCAGTTTATTACTGTATGATTTGTACAGTTGTTTCTGTGTATAAAACATAAAGGGTTACTCATTGCTGTTCAGAGATTACCTGTACAGAGTTTTAGTTCAGTTTTAGTTTCTTGCTGAACTCAGATTTTTATGTTTTGTCTGTTACCGGTGTGTCTGATGTAAAACATTGTATAGACAGCAGCAACTCATGGTTAAAGTGAGTATAGTACAAGATACATGTGCAGTGCTGTGAAAAAGTTTTCACCCCCTTATAGATTTCTTCTATTTTTGCTTTTTTATCTCAATTGAATGTTTCAGATCACATTTTATTATCAGACAAATAAAACCTGAGTTTAATCAAAATACACTTTAAAATATTTAAAAAGGAGAAAGCAAACCAAACCACCCTGAGCCTGTGTCACTGCCCCCTAAACCCAATAACTCGTTGTGACACCCTCAGCGGGATCAACTGTAAGTGTTTGGGAGGTGAGTCTTTTACATCATTCTAGAGATAATTAGTCCCACTCTTATGTGCAGATTAATTTTAATTCAGTCACACTGGAGTTTTTTTTCTACATGGAAAAAAATCCACTATTTAAGGTCATGACACAGCATCTTATTTGGATTTAGGTCTGGACTTTGACTAGGCCATTCCAAAACATTCATTTTAGGGAATGTTTGAGTCATTCAGAGGTGGACTTGCAGGTGTTCCTGCCCTTGTTGTTCTGCTGTATAACCCAAGTCTATTGGGCTACAAGTGACAAACTTGGTCGAAGGGGACGTTCTCCTTCAGGATTTACTGGTAGAGCAGAGCAGAATTCATGTTTCCATCACTCACGGCAAATCATCCAGGGCCCGAAGCAGGAAAGCAGACCAGACAATCACGCTACCACCATTATGTTTGACTGTATGTATAATTTATCCTGAAATCTTGTTAGTATTACACCAGCTGTAACCTTCCCACACTTTCCAAACAGATGCACTTTTGTTTCTTCAATCCACCGAATATTTCCCCAAGAGTCTTGTGGAACCTCAAGGTGTATTTTGACAAATGTCAGATGGACCTTTATGTTGTTTTTGGTCAGCAGTGATTTTCGCCTTGGAAGTTTCCCATAGATTCATTTTTTTGGCCAGCCTCTTTTTAAATAGTTAAATGATGAACAATGACCTTAAACGAGGCAAGTCGGTCCTACTGTGCTTTAGATTTCTTTCTTCATCCTTTTGTCAGCTCCTGGATGAGTCATTGATGCACTCTTGGAATAATTTTGGTCTCTACTTGGATAGTTCATAACTATTCCATGTTTTCTTACTGTAGAAAACTGTAGTACCAAAGTTGATCTGAAAATGTTAGGTATGCAGGAAAAGCAAAAACAGGAGAAATATGTAAAGATGAAAATACTTTTTCCCATCACATTATATAAATAAGTTGACTTAATGACTTAATTTTTGGCTGAATGTAGATAAACACTAACACTGATGTGTTTTTTTAGAGGATAAAATTTTAAACTATTATTCCTGATGTGACTATTAGAAATTAAAGGTATACTTTAAATAATAAGAGGTTACAAATGTATAAAACATGACCTTTAAATGAAGTTTCTAAGTGGCTGAACACAGACACACAACAGAGGAATGTTTTCCAAATTTATTTTAAAACAAAAAGTATATTATTATATAATTATTAACTCTACTGTACCTGATGCAGTATTGGAAGTACTTTTATTGTGACCAAAAGCTGACTTTTTCTGTAATGTACACTGTTCTCTTTTCATGGTTGGTTGTTTTTTTTACCCATTTAGTAAATCAAAAGGCATTCATTATCAATACACTGAGGTCACCTATGCTGTGCTGATTTTGTAATTTTCATGTGTTCAGATTTTAATTAAATTTTTTCGCCACTAATAAACTGAACTCACAATTAAGAGGTTGAAAGAATATTTGTATTACGTGGACTCTGTGGAAGTTTCATTCCTTCATCAGTTTATATTCAACCAGCATTTAAACACAGATCTCTGCTGGCCCCCGATGTGTGTCAGAAGTATTTGTACCCTCTTGAACAAACCTCAATGTATTTTATCGGGATTTTATGCGATACAAGACAAATCAGTGTGAAGTGAAAGAAAAAGGGGGCTCTGTTGGCTTTATTTCATGGGTTCTGGGATGGTTGGGGATGTCGATTGTGTGCCCTCTTTTATGTGGCGTAATCTTGTTGCGCTGGGCTGGCTGGTCTGCTCTTTGTTTTTGGAGTGGGGCCACACTCTTGGTTGTCGCTGTGCACTCCTCATCCTTCGTAAAGATGTGAATAAAATATTTAAAATAAAAAATTCTTATGAAGACTTGGTGACCCCAAGACGCCACTCTTTGGAGCAGTTTTGTAGCAGTGAACCTTTGGAGATATGTTCCCATCCTCCTTACTATGGGTGCCAAGATAAACTTAAATCATTATCCAGTTTTTTTTGTCACAGTTCCAGTTATTTTAAACTTTTTAGTTTTTGCTCTGACTATAGATATGGACTGAATTCTTTCTTTTTTGTTTTGGCTCTGTGTTTTACATCTTTATTTTGTTGAAAGACCCAATTGTGACCTATTTTCTGTTTGCTGGTAGACTCCACTAAATTTGTACTAGAAATGCACTGGTATTCAAGTGACTTCATGATACTGGGATCGGTGAAAGGTTCCTAGGGCCTTTGGAAAAGAAACAAGCTTATAGCATCACATATCCTCCACTGTATTTAAGAGAATAAGGTCCTTTCCATAAATTAATCCTTTGTTTCTTGCCAAACCCAGGTAAAGTCTTGTCGGTTATCTGAATAGAGCACACAGCTCTAACTGAAGTCCCTTTAGCAGAAAGGAGAGGCATTTTTCTAAGCCGCAACCCAAAGGTGATTTAATGTTTATTATAGAGACATGATGACACTCATTGGTGCTGATATTTTCTTGTCAGATACCGAGTGACCAGTAAATAATTAAGTAAATTATAATTACATAATTGCATTTGTTTTGCTGGGATTGTTAGAAGTGTCAACCTTTGTGTGCCCACTATTTAAATGTGCTTACATTTTCTGAAATCATTCAGTGTGAGATTATGCTACTTCTACAAACGATTAATTTAATGTAATGGTTTTTACACACATCTTCACCCAAGGTGGCAATAACTGTGTGTGCTGTATCTAATGCTTAAAAACAGTTTAGACAAAAAAATAAATGTAAAGCTTCTTGTTAATGACATATTTTGCCCTAATTTATGTAATGCAACAAAAATAAATCAGTCAGTCAGTCAGTCATTCATTTTCTACCGCTTATTCCATAGTGGGTCGCGGGGAAGCTGGTGCCTATCTCCAGCAGTCTACGGGCGAGAGGCGGGGTACACCCTGGACAGGTCACCAGTCCATCACAGGGCAACACACAAACAACCACGCACACACCCACGCCTGTCATAGCCAACCGCCTCTGGCTCTTACACCAATATAAAAGCCTTAAATGTACATTAATGTTTGTCGTGACGCAAGGTTTCTATGCATTAACCACACAGTAATATCCCTCTGTGTGCAGCTAGCATTCAATGCTCTTCCTCATAGAGTAAACTCAAATACTGCATACTTAAGTAAACACAGCCAGCCTTCTCTTGACCTTCAAGTGAAAATGCCTTTCTTTATACTTCATGGTTTTTCTTACCTGATAGATAAATGAGACAGATGAAGGAGGTACTTGTACTCGTCGTCTTCCGCTTTATCCGGGACCGGGTCGCAGGGGCAGCAGATCCAGCAGAGACACCCAGACGTCCCTCTCCCAAGACACCTCCTCCAGCTCCTCCGGGGGGAGCCCAAGGCGTTCCCAGGCCAGCCGAGAGACATAGTCCCTCCAGCGTGTCCTGGGCCG
>JAHUTJ010068293.1:0-11620 GCA_036250325.1 Characodon lateralis
TGAGCATGCCCAACAACGTTCGGTTGAAACGTTCGGCTGGGTTAGACTGCGGATGGTACGCCGTTGTCCTCGACGGCTGTATCCCACTGTAACTTTGCAGCTTCCTGAACAGCTCATTCTCAAATTCCTTTCCCTGATCATGATGGATCCTAGCACGGTATCCGAATCTGGGGATACAGTCATCAAATATTTTACGTGTGCCTGTTTTTCCAGACTTATTAGGTGTTGCATAAACCTGTGCAAACTTGGTGAAGTGATCCACTATCACAAGAATATACTCTACTCCACCTTTGCTTCTCTCGAGATGCAGATAATCGAATGAAATCAGTTCAAAAGGTGTGGAGGTTGTAATCGTTTGTAGCGGAGTTTTAGTTTTCCGGTTGGGTTTCTTTTGTTTCAAGCAGCGACAAACTCTTGTGACATAATGTTCAATCTCTTCCCGCATTTGTGGCCAAAAAAATCTCTCTCGGGCCAACGCGATCATTCTGTCCGCCCCCAAATGACCCATTTCCTCACGTAGCTGCTGATAGATCAATGGCTTGAGCTTAGCAGGAACTACTAGCTGGTTTCTGATTTTTGTTTTACGACGTAGAACTCCATGTTCATCCAGGTAAAGATGAGGCCACTCCCTCAGAAGTCGTCTCACCTCAGTTTGTTCCCTTATTTTGTCTCTATATTTAAGCCTTTCATTTGTCCGTTTTAATGCACTCACTCTTTGTATCACATGATCCTCTTGTTGGGCAATTTGAATATCTTTAGCTGCGACCGGCCCCAACGGGTTTGCATATGGAACAGTTAGCTGTGACAGTACGTCTGCATTACAGGTGATAGCTGAAATCCAGTTAGTATCTCCCCGGCGATCTGCTTTGAGTCCTTGTTGTAGTGCTGTTATGTCATTTGACTTGTATTCCTCTGTACATGCTGACATTATTTTGTCCATTTCTGCTGGTTTGCGGGATAGGAAGTCAGCATCTCGGTTGACTTTACCAGGCCTGTACTTCAGAGTGAAGTGAAAATCCGCTAGTTCTGAGATCCAGCGATGTCCCACCGCATTCAGTTTAGCGCTCTTCATCACATATGTCAAGGGATTGTTATCACTGTATACTGTAAAATGGGGTGCATTCAGGAGGTAATCTCGAAATCGCTCAGTGACAGCCCACTTCAGAGCTAAAAACTCAAGCTTCCCAGAGTGAAGTTTGTAATTTTTTTCAGCTGGAGTGAGTGTCTGTGAACCGTAGCCGATGACTCTAAGTACTCCCTCCTGCCGTTGATACAAGACAGCCCCAAGACCTCCCTCTGACGCATCCACCTGTAACACAAATGGTTTTTCGAGGTCTGGGTAAGCCAGTACTGGTGGATCTGATAAAGCATCCACAAGACTCTCCAGCGCCTGCTGTTGTGATACTGTCCATTCCACAGATTGAGATGATGGCAACTGTGAAGAAATTTTTTTTGATGACTTGTTCCTCGTCTTTGGGTGTGCCAAGTCATAAAGTGGTTTGGCAATCCTCGAGAAGTCAACAATAAATGATCGGTAGTAGCCTAAAAAGCCTACAAGGGATCTTACTTCTCTGACTGTTTTGGGGTTTGACTTTTTCAGAGCTTGAACAGCTTCCACTTCTTTTGGGTTCATCCGATATCCATCCTTTGAAATGACTCGACCAACATAGCATACTTCCCTTTTAAAGAAATCACATTTATTTGCTCTGAGTTTGATTCCACACTCCCTCTGTCTTTGCAAGACTTTTCTCACATTCTCCACATGTTGGTCAAAGTCTTGGCTAAAAACTAAAACATCATCAAGGGAAGGCTTCATCCCTGAGATCCCCAAGGCAACTTTCCATATACCTCTGGAAGGCAGCTGGGGCATTTGTTAGATCAAAGGGTATCCTCAGCCATTCATAAAGGCCCCATGGCGTGATGAAGGCAGTGCATGCTCGGCTCTCCGGACTAATAAAACCCTGATGGTAGGCTTTGCCTTGATCTAAAACAGTGAACCAGGAGTTTCCACCAAGATTTTCCAGGATTTCTTGTATCCATGGAATCGGATGTCTGTCAGGGTGTGTCTTTTCATTTAATTGCCTATAGTCCACACAGAGTCGAATGGTAGAATCTTTTTTCCTCACTATTACTATTGGTGATGAGTACAAAGAAGTTGACTCCTGTAAACATCCTCTACTGAGTAAATCTTGAATGCGCTTTTTCACTTCTTGGTACAAATGTCGAGGGATTGAATTGTATGTTTTTGTCACTGGAACACTGTCTTTGAGATGTATTTTCATCTGCAGGTCGGGTATGCACCCTGTATCCCACTCATTTTGTGCAAAAACATCACTTTCCTCCCNATCCTCTACTGAGTAAATCTTGAATGTGCTTTTTCACTTCTTGGTACAAATGTCGAGGGATTGAATTGTATGTTTTTGTCACTGGAACACTGTCTTTGAGATGTATTTTCATCTGCAGGTCGGGTATGCACCCTGTATCCTACTCATTTTGTGCAAAAACATCACTTTCCTCCCTTAGCATCTTTCTCACTTTGTCTTGTTGTTCTGTTGTTAGGTGTGAAATATCAACTGGCGGATCCCATGTTTGTTTATAAGGTTTCCCTTCATTTTCTGGCGTCACTTTCATATCTTTGGTATGTGAATGTCTATTTTCACTTTGTGAACTCTTTGTGACTTCTTTTGTCTCTTGTATTTTATCCACAGTGTATAATGAGCCAAGTATTGTCCTGTTTTGTAGTCTTATCTCATTGTCTGTGTTGTTTTCAACTACAACTGAAATCAGGGCTCCCTCATTGTCTGGAAGGTGTATTAGTTGCTGTTGTATTTGTACTCCTTCTGGCCATGGTGTGTTTTCATTTGGTTCTAATATTGCATATTGTCCTTTCAGCACATTCTTTTTGACTTTTCCACCGACCACTTTGAACATTTGACATTTTGGGATAATAACATCATGTCTCCCTAGCCTTACTATTTGATTTTCCCACATAGCTTTGTCTCTACTTAACGCAGAAAACACTGCTTTTGCCTTTTTGTGACCTACATCTAATGCTGATCCAAGACTACATAGAAACTTGTGGGAGAGCGTTCTATCTGCTGATATGTTAGTCTTGGCGAGCTCCTCTATGACATTGAACCCCACTATTGGCTTGGTGATTGGCTGAGAGCTTACAAGAAATGGCACTAACAGCTCACTGTCTCTGTCCTCTGTAAGGCTGAACTTTACTCCCACCCAACCCTCATAAGGTATCTCAGTCCCATTTGCAGTGGAGAGATCTAACATACCCTCATCAAGAAGCTCTTCCACTGATCGAACCTCGGCGTCCGGTAGATGTTCTCTTCTCCAGTTTAAATCCACAATTGATACTTGTGATCCTGTATCCCAGAGGGCTGTGACAGGACCACCTCCAATGTTGCACTGGACAAGGCTTTTGCGTCCTATTAATTTTGCTGTCTTTTCTTGTTTTTTTGACATGGGCACTTCCTTTTGTGGAACAACATTGTCAATATAATTTATAGTATGGACTTCAATTTTATTGACATTCACTGTTGCGTCTTTTTTTTTCCGACAAGCAATAGCCCAATTTTCGCCGCTTCCACATTTGTAGCAATGTGTACATTTTCCTTCCGGGTTTAACTGTTCACATTGACGACATTTTCTCGGGCTCCTACTCGCAACGCTTGGATAGTATCGCTTGCTTTTTATGTCTTTGTCATCAGTTTTCACTTTCGTCTGAGTCAGATTAGCGACTTCTGCAGAAAGATTTTGCATGGCATCACAAATAACTTTGTTATTGGTTTCCAGCTTTTCCACAATAGGATTTGACTTTACTGTCTGGTTTTTGTTTCTTTTTGAGCTCTCATTATTTTCATGTTTACAGTCGTCGCCTTCCTGAACTGAAGCCACTTTAATGTTCTTTTATCTGGTTGATAATTTACTCCTTCTTTCAAGTTCAACACTGTAGGCTGCACTCATTTTTTTCCAGGAGTATTTCGTCCTCTACAGATATATCCTGTAGGTAAGGTTTAATGTCCATCCTCACCGCATCATCCTGCAACCCAGTCAGAATAGTCTGCAAAAATTGTCTGCACCAGCTCAGGATTGTATTTCAGTCCAACTTTGGTTCTGTCAGATGCAGCCAGCACTTTTTGCCTAACGTCCATTGTGCGCATGAGAAACTGAACAGGAGTTTCTTTGGGATCTTGCACTGCACATGTCAAGGCATGATAGAGTTGCATCTTTCTCTATGAAGTGTGTTCTAAGCATTTGCCTGGGAGAGTTTAAGGATAGTTCTGTTCTATTCTCTAGATAACTTTTTAATTTCACATCAGGTGCAATAGCTTGGATCACTGCTTCAACAATTTCACCCTCATCATATCCTTTTTTTAGTTCACGTTCAATTTGTCTTTCAAGGCTTGTAAAGTTCAGTTTATCCTTTTTTCCAACATCACCGATTTGTCCAATAATCCAAATGTCCTTTCTGTAGATAGGGTGTAAGTTCAGTTTGTCTTTACCTTGCCACAACTCTCTTTCAGAGCTCATTGAGCCACCCGACCTCTGTGGTAGTACAGCTGTCGGTGTAATACCGGTTTCTGCCGACAGAAGTTGCTCAACGACCACGGCCGCGGTGCTCTGTGACGTAGCACCCACCAAGCCGCTTGTGTCAGTTCTCTTGTCCATGTCGTCTATTACATCATTAATGGTTAACAGCACTGATAATCCACTGTCTTCCAAAGACGTAACATCCTCGCTTTCCAGGTGTCTAAGCATCTGCCTTCTTATTAACCGACATGACGACTTTGCCTCCTCACTCAGCTGTAGGCCTAACGCTTCGCTTAGGGCCTCTAGCTCATCCCGTGACAAGGTCAGAAGCTTTTTCTCAATGTCAGCCAGTAGAGATTCCCACTCACTGTTCATGATGCTTTGGCTTTGCTCGATCCACCACTTGAAAAGATGTATGTCTGTTTCTTCCTCCGGCTATGCGACGTAACCGACGCATCGCTACTTAGCTTAGCCGCTTAGCATATTTGCTTAGCTCACCTTGCTCCGCCGAGACGTGATCCCTGTTCATAAAAAATAACTTCTCATTACAGAGAACTTTCGCTGAACCGGGCGGAAACACGAAAATTTATGTTGCACCATTAAAACAACTTAAGGAGATTCCACGCAAATCTTCATTTTTGTGCAACTTTATTAGAACAAACCCCACGGTTTGAGTGTACAGCGTGTGTAGTTTTTTTTTTTTTTTGAAAAAAATAAAAAAACAACAAAACTGGTCATGAACTTTCTACGTCATGTCGCTCTTAAAGAAATAGTAATATATCAAAATATATAAAATAGAATAAGGTAACTTAAGTGTATATTTAAACATAAACTAAACAAACTGTTCAGACCACTATTACATTAAATAAGTGCTTGACCCATGACATCAATACACCATGACTTAGACATTATCACGTTCTGAACATATTTTCAGGGTGTTACAATAGCTTTGTTTAAAGACCAGGCTATATACTGTTAGCAAAACAGCAAATAATCAATTTATCAGCTTATTATTATTACTATTTCTCTTTGTACAAAGATAGATCTTAAAAAGTATTTAGGCCAAAGAACATTTGTGAACAGATTATAATCAGTTTCTGCGTTCTTTCTAGACAAACACCCATCTCTATTTTTATTTTTTTTTTGTAAATGCCCATACCAGAAACTTAATTTTCTAAACTTTATTTTCCGACCTTAGTTTCTGTTTTATTTATAAGTCATTTTCCCTTGAATTCTGTGTTCCTTTTAGTTTCCTGTTATTCCTACTTTTTGTGATTCTTTGCCGCCATTAAGTTGGTATCTTGATTCATTTTTGTCCTGGCTTAATGGTCTGCTAAATGATTATTATTATTTTTTTTTTTCTGAGTTATATGCTTCTGTGTGTTTCTTTTCTGCAATTCCACAAGATTTCCTCAGTAAACCTTTCAGCTCCTTGGTTTTCCTCACAGAGCCTGTTAACAATCAACTGTCTGGTTCTTGTTCACTATTCACCTCTGCAGCATATAATACCTCTAGGTTTACTACCTTCTCTGTCATTAACAAACAAAAATAAGTGTTGCAAACGGAATATATATATTTTTTTGAGTGAATAAATACCAAATCTTTAATCATTTCAACCTAGTCAAGGACATCTGTCCTTTAAACCTGTCCACCATTCATTACTCAGTGACATTCAACAAAGATGCAATTATTAGCCCCAGGTTTAGTAAATGACCAATATATTTGGAAGAAACGCCATAAAAAGAAATGACTTATTACTCCTCAGTACAGCTGATCATATTTCACTGAATTACAACAATTAACAATTTCACAGTCAAATAAATTACAGAAAATAAAGTTTAAAGAACTGGGAGTGATGAGGCAAGGCTTGTCTATGTGGGCTGTAGTGGAGTAAAAACAAGCAAAAAGGTAAAATGGGAAAACTCACAGACGAGGCTGTTTGACAAAGATAAATTCTGCTTATTCAGAGGAACCAGAGGGTGCAAAGAAAAATAATAGGGCCATTTACAGGATGAAAGGCTACCAGATCTTTTTGTTGAGCAGACGCAAAACAGAAATGCATCAGGGAAAGCCAATATACCTATGCCAAAACTGAGTTTTTTTCAGCTAAGCTTTTTTTAAATGTAATTTTTTCACATTTTAGATTCTATTGCCAACAGCAGGCCTGTAGGTTGGTTAGTCGACTTTACATTTTAAAGGTAATGCAACACAATCCATACATTCCTCGCTGTGCAGAGATGGTCAATTTGCCTGAACTTATTGATTCATGTCAAGTCATACTGTATACGCACACATTTCTTTATACTACATTTGAAGCAAATCATGCGTAAATAATTTTTAAGTCAGGCTGGACCTTTCAGCTAGAATATCCTCTCTGTGAACCCTAATAGAAATGTATTATTTGAAAAATATCTAAGAGGATCCCCTAGAATAAGTCTGCAATGTTTGAAAACATCTAGCTGGACAATATGGATCAATACTGTTTTATAAGGCTTTGGTTTGATCAGTATCTGGAAGATGTGTTTATATCACCCAACAGCTCAGCTTTTAGTTGACATCTGTAGGAGTTAACTCGGGCAGACCAGAATTTATGACACCTTATACTCAAAACCCCAACATATCCACAAACTGCTCACCGTTTCAGCTCCAGCAAAGTAGGTTTATTAAAGGACGTTCTTCATCAGTTCCCCACAGATCCCCATGTAACAGTACAAGTGTCACAAGACCTACAAGTCTGGACAGTACTAACATAAATAGTTTCCAGTAGACATTTCTGGTGACTTTTCAGAGCAGATAAGGAATTTTAAAACACTTTTCTGATGCAAAAAGAGCTTTTTGATGGCAGAATCATAAACCCAAAATAACACTATTATACATGGAGTAATAATGTAATGTCTAAGTACAACTGCTAAAAATAGATTGCTTTCCTGACAAAAAAACCTTAGCTTAGAGTTTTAAAGTATAATAGTATAAAAGTCAGCAACATAGCCACATCAGTTTGTAAAAACTGTTTACATTTCATGGTCAAATGGATATAGCCAAAAGAAATACTATATCAGAAATGGATACAAAAACAAGAACCATTTTCAGTTTCCAACATTAAAGTCTGACACTGGTTTTACATTTATCCACACAGGATCAACAAATGTAGAAATGCTTAGTTATAAACGTAAAATCACTGAAAATCTAATTTGTTTTTATGTTAGAACTAAATGGAAGTGTATTTATATGCTGCAGATGGTTGGGATAATATGAAGTAAACCATGTCTTGCCATGTCTTACATGCAATATGGTCACACAGCTGTGGATCCCAGTCTCATTGCTGGACAAGGCCAAATTTAGCTGGCCAGTTGGCTGGCAAAGGCTGGCCCGCAGCATAATGCATTCACCAAGCAGCCAAAATATGAAGGGGATGTTCTGTGGGGATTCTGTTAAAGGCTTGATCATTTTTAACAAAGAATTATATTTAGTTTCATAGAAGTAATACAGAGACTGTTTAGTTTAGCTTTACAAAAATGTTCTCACCTTTGAACTTTGTCGCTTTTTTCACTTTACAGCCCAACATTTTTATAAATCTTTTGCTGGAATTTCACCTGAAAAATCATAAAATGATCACGATGTAATGCATATAATGTAGAGAGTAGGTAAAAACCTACATTATTCTGAAATTGCGAAAAGATAAAAACATGAAAGTGTGGCATGGAAATGTCTTACCAAGCTTTTCTGTTATCCCTAAATACTATCTAGTATAACCAGTTTAAAGCAGAAGTCACCTAATTGGCAATCAGTCTTAATGTGTGTAATTTAATCGCAGTATGAATCCAACTGTTTTTAGAAGGTCTCCAACATTTGTTTGAGATCATCGGTGAACAAACAGCATTATGAAGACCAAGGAACACAGCAGACAGATCAGAGATAAAGATGTGGAGATGTTTGAAGCAGAGTTAGGTTAAAATAATACCCCAAGCTTTAAAGCGCTCACAAAGGACTGTGAAGAAAGTTCTGAAGTTTCCCAGGTTATCGCTATGTGTGAAGGAAAACTAACAGTGCACATCGTCCTGAACTCACAATCCCCACCACGGAACATGGTGGTGGCAGGATCATGCTATAGGGATGCTTTTCCTCAGCAGGTTGGAGAAGCATGTCAGAACTGATGGGGAGATGGATGGAGCTAAATACAAGACAATACTGGAACAAACCCTGTTAGAGCTGCAGATACTTGAGATTGAGCAACTTCCCAGTTTGGGACTGCTTTTTGGATCTTTCACATGAAATCCTAGCACAATACATTGACGTTTGTGGTTATAACATGTTAAAATGTGAAGTAGTGAAATATTTCTGAAATCCTCTAAATCAGGGTTCTGCAACCTGTAGCTCTGGAGCTAAATGTGGCTCTTTAGGCCCTCCACAGTGGCTCTTAACAAGTAGGCCAAAAAAGATACACCTTAGAATTTTTTTTAAATATAAAGGTAAAAAAAGGAACATTTGGAACATTTCATTCAAGAAAAAGATTTTGCTGCCATAAAGTTAGACATTTTTCTTTGTTCTACAACCAATATATTTCTATCTGTAAAGAACTTTGAGTTGCTTAAAGTAATGATATGGTTTAACAATATCTTCAGTCAGTTCATTGCAGATATTAGAAAATGTTTTCTTAACTTTATCTTTAGTTGAGCCTCTGGAAAAAGGAGTAGCCTTCAGTCCAAGGATTTCAATCTGCAGCAATCTTTTTAACTCTCACTGAAAAAACCAGCAAAGACCAAGTTCAGTACCAAGAAAGAATGGTCTAAATTGGATCTAATTAGGTCCACAAGCAGACAATCTATGGTTGTGCACATACTGCACAAGGTTACAAGGTGCTGACAAGTCTACCACATGCACCAAAGGGAACAGGTGGTCTCAACACATGGAGTATGTAGAGCTAAAGGCAGTTGCTGGAGCATCAAATAGTCAGTGAAAATTTAGGCAAAATTGGTGGGACTTCCTTCCAGGACCATTTGCACATTGAAATCTGTCTTGGTCACTTTGCATTATCCATCAAGAAATAACTTTATCATACTTCCATCAGGGCTCAGATGCACAATGCCAAGACATAGAACTGACTGGTTCAGAAAGTCATTTATTCCATCACCTGTAAGCATTTCAAAGTTTAGTATCCAAGAGTGTAAATGTCGAGAGGAGGTTCTTTATGTTGTGTCTTACTGCAAACTGCCTATTGGGTATAATAAAGGCACTCTATTCTGCAATTGCTCAGTATGGGGACGGTGTCACACTAATATGAAGCTGGAAACAATGAACAGATGAGGAAACTCACACAACTTTGAGGCTTTCTGCAATAAAATACCATACACAGGTGCATCTCATTAAGTCATTTATTTCAGTAACTTAGTTCACTAAGTGAAACACATTGTATTGATGAATTACACATAGACTGTTTTTAAGCCTTTATTTCTGGTAATTATGATTTTCTGTTTACAGCTAAAGAAAACACAACATTCAAGATTAGCATATTACATCAGACTGATAAAAACATTTTTAATACAGAAATGTGGGCTTAATGAAAGGTATGTTTAATACCTGCTTAAAGGTTGTTATTTTCAAAAGGGACTTTTGCCTCGTAATTTTTCTCAGCTGGGTTCTGAGGTTCCTGCCACAGCACTTTTCAGGTATGCCTTTCTGAGGATTATTGGATCTTAACTAATATTAAATGTCTGCTGTGGATTTAATAACCTAAAATTAGTTTTTTTCTGTTGTTTCTACCCTTTAAGGCACATCTACCTGATGAAATCCATAATTATAATTTGGAGTCCTTCAAATTTGTACAGAAACCAAAACCAGAGATATATCGCTTGTTGAATAAACAGGCAGAAAATATAGTCCAGAAAAATCCCTAAAACATAATATGAGGCACAGTTTGCAGCGGTAAGGAAGGGAAGATACTTCTCTAAGCCTCATTACTCTTCTCACATAGCGCCAAGTGCTGACCAAGCAGCATCACAGCCCTTCCCCCTTACCCTCCTTTTGCCCTTCAACCTCCTCACATGCCATCAGGCTCACCCACCGTCAGCCCATTCGGTCACCCATAAAGCAATGCAGCCAGGAGGATTTCAGGGAGTTTCAAAGCAGTGAGTGACTACTTCAGTAGAGGGAGACCTGATCAACTTTAATTCATTCTACATTCCAGGCTTATAGGGAGGATTTGACCCCTCTTAGGTTAAATAATGGTCCCAGCATAGATGGGTTGGTCAGAGGTCAAAAAGGAGATAAATGCGCTGTGACAGCATGCTCACTCCAGCATTCCCCAATGTGTGATTTGAGATCAGTCTATTAAGCACACGCTTTTGCTTAAACATGGGAAGAGTTATTAGATGGGGCAGCAGTTACTGGAGGCTGTGCATAAAGCAGCGTTCAAGAAGAGAGATGGATGGAGGGAGCCTGACGGTTACCGATCAGAGCAAGTAGGAAAAAAATACAGGCACAGTGAAAATGTCAGCAGTGACAAATATTTTTTCTCCTTATTTTCACAAATGTCTATATGGTGCACAAAATAACTGTTAAATATAAACGTTTATTAGTAAATACATCAAATATATGTAAAGAATCAACATGACCGATGTTGTACCTCCTTTAGAGGCTATTTAAAACACTCTGACATGCTGAAAATGAACAGGCCAAGCCCTAACTAATTTTCCCATTCTTATCTTATTAGTGCTTAGAGTTGGTTGCAGTAGGTTGGCCTCTGCTTACCAGTTCACTTTGTGAGAACTGAGGGTAACATCCGGAGGGAGCTTCCTGGTCACAGGCCTAGAATCTCAGTGATATGATCTTTTAGCCACTTTACTTTCACTTTTTCCTCTTGACACGGTGCTCCATCATGCTGGAGCACATTACCAAATTGTTACTGATGCGTCTCTTGGAGTATACACTGAAGACAGGCCTTCTTTTGCAGAACTGTGAGAAAGCGCACTCCTTAGACAAGAAGCAAACGCAAACATGAAGCGTACAGTACAGACCAAAAGTTTGGACACACCTTCTCATTCAAAGAGTTTTCTTTATTTTCATGACTATGAATATT
>JAHUTJ010068294.1:0-11617 GCA_036250325.1 Characodon lateralis
AGTTTTTTATTTGTTAAAAAAGTTTGACACATCCAATAAATTTCATTCCACTTCACGATTGTGTCCCACTTGTTGTTGATTCTTCACAAAAAATTATAATTTTATATCTTTATGTTTGAAGCCTGAACTGTGGCAAAAGGTTGAAATGTTCAAGGGGACCTAATACTTCCGCAAGGCACTGTAGTTCTTCACATGTGAACTATGGGCTAAACTGAGCATGTGCAGAAAGAATCTCATGTTTCCTAAATTCTTTCTGATTGGACCAATTGCAAGTGTTACAACTGACCCATGTTACAACTTTCCCTGGTCTCCCTACTAAAGATAAACTAAAAATGGAATATTTTATTGAAATAAGCCAAGAGGTCTGAGAAATGTGCTGAATGTATGTGGTCCTGTTTAGTATGAAATAAATTGAAAGCAAAAGACTTGTACTTTATTTAAATGTTTCCACCCCCAACAATCGCTTGTGCTGCCAGGCCAAATTTGTACCATTCTTGAAATGCTGTTGAGGGTCATGAAATCATTTCAAGGGGCCCTTAGACCACACTTTAGAGGCATATGGTGACTCTGGAAGAGCAGCAAGAATCCACAGCTCAAGTGGGAGAACCTGGAGGGACAACCCTTGTGTATTACACAGATCTTCTTATTGCAAGGAGAAGACTGTTGTTGAAAGAATGCCATAATATTCCACAGCAGGAAACATGAGGAAGCAGGTGGTCTGGTCAGATCCTTTGTGCACAGTGTTCTGATCTACTTCTTGTTCTGCTTGTCACTTTTGTATTTGGGTTTGTCACCTTTTCATCTTGATTTTGAATAATTTTTCTGTTTGTGATAGTTTCTGTGGTAGTTTCTGTCTAGTCATTCCTGCCCTCAGTTGCATCTGTCTTCTGGTTTCCCAACTGGTGGCTTCCATTGAAACAGCATGACAGCCATGGTTTAGATCAAAGCAATATTCAAACCCTGAACAGGTCACCGGTCCATCACATGGCAACACAGAGATACACTCATACCTGAGGGCAATTTACAGAGACCTAACAGCCTAACAGTGATGTTTTTGGACAGTGGGAGTAAGCCAGAGTAGCCGGATAGAGCCCACACATGCGCAGGGACAACATGCAAACTACATACAGAAAGAACCTAGGATAGGATTTGTACCCAGGACTTTCTTGCAGCAAGGCAACAGTGCTACCAGTAGCATCACCATACAGCCCCCCTAGTCAAAGTCCAGTCCTAAAATCAATTTAGAGTAGAGATGTACTCCAAATTACTTTTACCAGTATTTGCAGCAAGCAGTGGTTCTGTAGCATACTGACTTAGGGAGCTGAATACAAATACAGGCCCCATTTACCAGATTTGTTTTAATGTATCATTTTTATCTACTTCACAGTTACACACTGCCTTGTGTTGATCACATAAAATCCTGATCAAATACACCAGTGTTTGTGGCTGAAATTTGAAATAATATGTCATGTAAATTGCCTTGAGATGACATTTTTTGTGATTTGGCTCTATAAATAAATAGTAGTGAATGAAATTAAAATTAACTAAAGATGCACATTAACTCCCCAAGAGGACCTCAATATGGAGTCCCATAGAGACAACCGATATGCCTGCATGCCTGCATCAGTCATATAGTTGAGGTAGGAGTACATGTAGGCACTGGATGATCACAGTGGGGAATTCAGTATATATGCCAGTTTCAGTTACACATACTCTGTTCTCCTTACAAAACAAGTTCCATTTTTTTTATTAGTTTTTAAATTCAATTCAATTTATTTATATAGCGTCATTTCACAACAACTGCCGTCTTTAGGCACTTTACAAAAAAGGTCAGTTCAATCCAATCCTACAGACAGATTCTAAGTCAGTAACATACATTCCAAATTGATTCTAGTTATCAAACAATGCAGTCAAGTTCAGTTTATTTCCACATCTGGATTCACTTAGTTATTGTGTTATTCTGTACTGCCTACCTTATGTTTTTTGGTCAAATCCTCATTTCAGCTGCTTCATTGTATGTTCTTCTACGTTTTTGTTTTGTTCTGTTTTGATCGTCTTGTGTAGTTTTGGTTTAGTTTTAGTGAAAATAATATTTTTTTCTTACTGTGATGTGTATCTAGGTTTGGTTCCGGGTCAGTTAGCACCTTCGATAATTCAAACAACCCATTTTGTATCTGCTGGTTGCCATTTTGTCATTTGCTGTGTCCATTTTGTCTGTAAACAAACTTATTTGTACTGAAGCTCATTTTCTTAAAGTCATTATAAATTATGGAGATAAATATTCATAAAATGCATCTAATGTATAATGTATTTGTATTATTTTTTTCTGAGAACTGTATTACTACACATTTCCATGTATGTGTAGTTTTGGTTGTTTGGTCTCTAACGTATTGTTACCAAACATCTGTGACTCTATGTTTCATATAGACCCTGCATCAATAATTATCTGCCAGGGGGACATTTCATACTGACAGTTTAGGTAAGTCTTATGCTTTCTACTCATAATGATGTAAGGAAAGGTGGATGTCTCTCTCCAGTAAAGGATATCTACCAGTTGGAGGTTGCTCTGAGTTATCAAGGTTTGATCAGGGGTCAAAAGTCACAAGTACAAAATAACCAAAACAACAAAGGTATGAAATGGGTCAAAAGGCTGGTATCATTTAGGTACTTTTCCACACTGCTTAAAAACATAATATGTTTCTTTTATAATCTATTAAATAGAAAGTGCCAAACAGGCTAGAAAAGGAAGCATCTACCAGTAACTGGAATAAACACTGAACAGTTAGAAACAGATATGTTGCCTTTGTGCTTTTGTAAATGAGAGCAAAATGTAAGATTGAGTAAATAGTGGCCATGTATTCATCTTGTGGCTAAATGAGGCACTGCTCAAAATGAAGTCTAATTTTGCCCTTAGCCTGCAACTATGGAGTAGAGAGTCCAAAAAGCCGCTGGCTGCACTGCTTCACCCTCTGCCTCATTTTCAGTCACAAATCACCACATTCAGTCCCAGAACACCACACATCTTTTTTCTGCCAGAAGACCAGCTTAGGTGCTATGGCCGTTTAAAGTCTTTTCTCACCTGCATTATTCTGCAGAGGTGTTGGTTCTGTATTATTTCCTGCAAAGAAACTTGACTCTTACAAATTTTCAGATTATTTTACCCTGATGTGGCTCTCTACCAGTTTTAAACATCTAGACTGAAGTGTTCTCTACGCAGAATAGCTCAAGCTCATTCAGACTGAAATATTATTTGTTTACATAATTTTTCTAGTACTACCACAGGTTCTAAATTAGATTTTGGTCTAGTCTTTGACTGGGAAACTGTCAAATAAATATGATTTTAGTTAAACCTTTCAGTGGTTCAAGTCCCACAGCCTGCCACTTTGGGTCTCTGAGCAAGACCCTAAGCCCACGAATGCTCGCTTGGGCGCCACACAATAGCTACGTTCACATGGACATAAGTAATTGCAATAAACAGCTGATCGGACTAAAAATGTGCAAATATGCATCCCGCATCAACGTGAAGCCTTAAGTGGCTGGTTTCTCTGGCTAGATGCTAACAGAATATTCCGATCAGCAAGTTTACATGACGCATTTTTCTATGTCCATATAAACGGTACAATCTGATTATTTTTTGTTTTTTAATCCGAATACACACGCTAGTCCACTGTCCCCTAAGGGATGTGTCAAATGCAGAGGACAATTTCTCCACCCTGAGATCAATAAAGTCTATATTATTAATATTATTATTCATGATGTCATTCATTCACTAATGTTCTTTAACAAACCTCTGAGGCCTTCAGCTTAATTTATATTGACAGTAAATTAGGTGACTTTTAAAGAAGATTTGTATCCCTGGATTTTATTTAGGGTTATGAGAGTAAAGGAGGCTGAACAAATGCAAATATCTTGTTACTAAAAGAAAAGAGAATCATGTATTCATGTTCTTCCACTACACAAACTGACATGGTTGCAAAATGACAGTATAAATACTTTTGCAAGGTATTAAGTATTAAGTTTCCAATAAATAAAAATAAACAGAATCACATGATGTGTTCATAAAATACCTAAATGTAACACAACTAAGTCCCCTCTTAACACTAGGACTCCCAGAATTCTAACACTACTAGAACTCCCAAGCCCGTCAATTTGACGGCGAGCATTCTGGATGTGAGCACGGTGTTGACATCATTGCATTACATTGGTCAGAATGCTAAAGGGTTTCTTGGACGCTATAAAATTATGGTTTTGACAAGAATTAATAATAGTATTTGATCAAAACCTATTATGTTTTATTATTATTTATAAATAGTACTGAAAAATAATACAGAATAGCAGGTACATTTTTACTAATCTGACCAAAAGCTGGACAGCTCCATGTTACGCCCCCCTTTCACTTCGTGGACATAAACTAGTGCTAAAAATGCCTTCAGCTCATCCACACTCATGTCCGAGGAGGAATCATCTCCTAAAACTCTGCGGGCCTCAGTCACCCTGCAGCCCTGAACCTGGATGAGCATTTTGGCGTCCTCCAAGCAGAGGAACGCAGTCTGCGCATCTTGGATCTGACGCTCTGTCAACGCGTTCTGGCTCTGATGCCTCCCTCTACTTTCTTCCTCACCTACCACTGTCCACACAGTCTCGTCCTTTCCTATCTCCTCCTCCTTCCCAGATATGCGCTCGTCTTGCGATGAAAACGCTGTAAAGCGCAGAATAGATTGTTGTTACTGGGCTACTATATCTATGACCTAACTTATTGTTTATTTCTTTTTCCATTATCAGTACCTTGTTTTTTGGTTTCTCTCCTGCCAGTGAGCTGGTTTGCTGGGTTTATAGCTGGGCACCGGCTCATCTCCCTATCTCTGAACCTGCGCTGATTGTGGCACTGTTGCTATAGTTTATATATTATTAGTTTACTAATCTGTAAACTATAGCCTAAAATGATAAAATAGGCTACATAGGCTAGTCTTTTACTACCTTGAAATAATGCGCCACAACCTCCTTGCTAATGGGACAACTCGACTTTTTTGTGGTAGTTAGAGGTAGAAATATTTAGATCTTTTTTTTATTTTGTTATTTTTTTTAAATAGAGACATAGGAATACACAAGATACAGGTTTAGAAAATGTCAGGATGCCAGGAAGATAAGAGTTTTAATAAACCAAAGTTATGGCATGTCAGACTTTAAAAACCGTCAAATTGTCTGCCCTGGGAGTTCTAGTGTTAAGCTATCTGGTGGGAGTTGGCAATTAAGATGTAAAAATAGTTGATATTTGGAGAACTGCTGTAAATAGAGAAAATTGAAGAACAGAAAAACATGTAGCCTCTGGTAGGAGACGAATGAGGCGTGATGGAACAGAGATGTCTCAGTGAGTCAAAGCAAACATGACAGGATGGAGTCTGAGGCTACAACCAGAATGGCTGACTGGCCTTTGACATCTCACGTACTTTCATTAAAACAGATTGGAGAGAGAGAGGGGTTTAAAAGAGGGGACTGTGACCACAGACACAAGTTGTGGTCAAACTGACAATTTTACTCACCCTAAAGAAGATTTCCAAACAGAATTTAACATTGCTTTATTACCTCAATCTTTATGAAATCTTCTCTACTTTAGAGACTCTCTGGAATGATACAGTAGTACTGAAATGTCTATCTGTGTATGAGTTTACATGTTTTAGACTGTTATAATCACACCTCTGCAAACTTATGCATCTATGCACAGTCATCTAAATGAGAATGCTGTGAGAAATGTGTGTTACTGTAATTTGGCAGCTGATGCAGACAACTCTGCTGTCTTGCTGAGGCTTCTCAACCCCTGTGGAGCCTTGAAGTGAGGTTGAGACTTGTTCATCACTCTCACAGGATGGGGGTGATTACTTGGCGACTGTATTCTGGGTACTGAATCTAAATATAGCATTCCTGTGTTCAGGGGGCAGGGCCAGGGTGCCGGGGAGGATGGTAATGAAGGCATGTGGTCATTGATTTAGTGGGATTAACATTTAGAGAATGGATCACAGTCAGAGTTGAAAAGAGGATATCTCCACAGATGAGTAAATTACAGCTTTTTGTCAAAGACTGAGAAGTTTTAAACTTTATTAATGAAGGCCTGTTTACCCACACCTTCACAATTGTATTTAGTTAAATGCAATGACTAAAACTGTGTTGACTATGATGACTGTCATCCTATTTTGGAACACTACTAAAAATAATTATAAAGGGTGTAATGAGTTATCCAGTTCACAAATGAAACTATAAAGGATTTTGGATTCATAAACAAGAGAACATTTCATATATGACAAGCTGTGTTCTGTAATCAATGTGGAATATTGCAGTCCATATTTTTGACTGGTGTTTATGAGGCATTTCTAATGCTTTTCTAATTATAAAGGTGGTCCTAATGCCAAAAACCTGCTGACATTGCTACAAAGTAGGTGCTGTAGCATAATTTGTGGCCAAAGAAAAGTATGTTGGAGTAAGATGCATTTAATTTGTCTTGGATGTTCACGTCGGAATGATGTCACACCGCAGTAGCTGAATTTGTTAATTGTTGTGGTGCTTTTGGCAATACAACACAATAACAATGCATTTCTTTTTATTTTACTTATTGAAAAACTAAGGGAACTTGTTACTAAATAAAAAATATTGGATTATAAACTGAGTTCAAACTATTCCACTTGAAAACTAGACTTTAGGGGGTGACCTTGTTCTATCTATATCTGGAACCTCAAAAAGTCTGATTTCCAAGTAAAAATAGAACATATAATTTTCTCACAGTGCCTGAAATCATGCAACACAAAATGATCAATTCTAGAACATGTTTATTTCTGGCCCTCATAATAATCCTTTAGACTTAGGTTACTTCACCTGACAAAGTTACATACTGAGAGCAACTTCATAGCACTTTGCCAAAACTGTCTGTAGATACTCAACCTAAAAGCCAATGAAATGTTTGTTTAGTCATTTTTTTCTGTGTTTCAACAATGCTTTATGGCAATATTTTTTTTTGCCTTTAAATGGTGCCAAAACTGTAAGGACAATACATTTGTGGATTGAGCAAATTTGTCAAATTCTGTCTGTCAATGTGGTCTGTCATAATTGGGGGATCCGGTTTCTGTTTGTGCCAGAGTGACCAACACAACCAATTTGGCTGACTTACAACAAAAGCTGATTGGGGAGTGGAACACCATCCCACAGCGGTGTGCAACCAAGCTGGTAACCACTATCAGGAGGAGGTATCAGGCTGTTACAGTTGTGTATGGTTCTCCCACGCACAATCGAGGCTCTATTTGTTAAATGGATAAATTTTAATCTGCCAATGTGTCTTTTTTCTTCAAATTTCATATTGTCCAATCCAAAAAACAACACAAAACAAGAGTCAATAGCAGAATAAGCTGTTTAGTTTTTTGAAGAGAATACCATGTTAAGGTGGTATATTCACCTTAACATGATGGAGGAGTTTGAGTGCTCAAATGATCCTAGAGGCAAACCCTAACCCAGGGCTTAAATGCCTCTGGTAGGGTCTCTCATGGCAAGCAGGCTCTGGGTGATAGGTCAGACAAAGAGCGGTTCAGACACCTTCATGAGGACTATTACAACGAGGCACGTGATGTTGCCTGGTATGGAGGAACTGGGTCCTACCCTGGGGCCAGGCCTGGGGTTGGGACTCATCAGTGAGCGCCCAGTGGTCAGATTACTCCTTGCAGGACCCCGCTAGGCCAGGCCCAAACAAGAGACCCGAGGCCATCCCCCAGTGGCCCCACCACCTGTAGGAGGAACCATGAGGGACCGGTGCAAAGAGGATTGGGCATAGAGAGGAATCACTTTCTTCTATTATGGAGTGGCTCGAGGGAGAGGTGGCGGACAGGGGTAGGTTTGCTTATTGCCCCCAGCTCAGCCATCTAGTGGTGGGGTTCACAGCGGTGGATGAGAGGGTCACATCCCTGTGCGTTCGGGTCAGGGAGAGGTCTCTAAGTGTTGTTTCGGCCTACAGGCCGAGCAGTGAAGCGGAGTACCCGGTCTTCTTGGTGTCCCTGTTGGGGGTGCTGGATAGTCCCCTCTCGGGGACTCCGTCATTCTGCTGGGGGACTTCAACACCCAAGTGGGAAACGACAGTGACACCTGGAGGGGTGTGACAGGGAGGAATGGCCTCGCTGATCTAAACCAGAGCAGTGTTTCGTTATTGGACTTCTGTGCCAGTCATGGATTATCCATAATGAACACCATGTTCAAGCAGAAGGAGGGTGGTCTAGTGTGCAGGACATTTGCGTCCTGGAGAGGCCACAATTAACCTGGTTTGAATCCCATAGCCTTCCATTTTGGGTCACTGAGCAAGACCCTTAGCCCCTGAATGATCCCCGGGTGCCACACAATGGCACCCTGCTCCTCCTTAAGGGATGGGTTAAATGCAGAGGATAATTTCTCTTTTATGAGATCAATAAATGTAAATTATTATTATTATTATTATAAGGGTGTTCATCAGTGCACTTTGCACCTGGGCACCCTAGGCAGGAGGTTGATGATCAACTTTGTAGTTGTGTCTTCAGACCTTTGGCCACATGCCTTGGACACTCGGGTGAAGACAGGGGCTGAGCTGTCCACTGATCACCACCTGGTGGTAAGTTGGATTTGATAGAAGAGGAGGAAGCCGGGCAGACTTGGCAGGCCCAAGCGTATAGTGAGGGTCAGCTGGGAACATCTGGTGGAGCCCTCGGCCAGGGATGCATTGAACTGCCACCTCCAGGAGAGCGTTGACCAGGTTCTGGGGGTTGCTGGAGACATAGAGTCAGAGTGGACTATGTTCTCCACCTTTATTGTCGATGCAGCTGCCCGAAGCTGTGGCCGTAAGGACGTAAGGTGCCTGTTGCAGCAGATATCCCCGAACCCGGTGGTGGACAATGGCAGTAAGGGATGCCAGCAAGAAAGAGTCCTATCAACTATACTTGGCGTGTGGGACTCCTGAGGAAGCCGACGGGTAAACTCAGGCAGGCCTGGGAGGAGTTCGGTGAGGCCACGGAGCAGGACTACTGGTCAGCCTCGAAGCAATTCTGGCAAACCATCCGGCACCTAAAAAGAGGGAAGCAGTGCTCGCCAACCGATTACTGTCAGGGTGAGGAGCTTCTGACCTAGACTGGGTCAGAAGCTCACAGAAGCTCACATATCGGGCAGCACAATATCGGGCAGCGGAAGGAGTACTTCATGGATCTCCTCAATCCTGCCATCACACCTTTCCTGGTCAAAGCAGAGACTGGGGACTCGGAGTCCGATTCGTTCAACACACAGGCTGAAGTCACCGAGGTGGTCAAAAAGCTCCACGGTGGCAAGGCTTCGGGGGTGGATGAGATCCACCCTTATTACCTCAAGTCTCTGCATGTTGTAGGGCTGTCGTGGCTGACACGCCTCTTCATCGTTGCACCAGTCAGAGACAGTGCTTTTGGACTGGCAGACGAGACCAGGGTGGTGGTCCCTCATCACAACAAAGGGGACCAGTTTGTAGCAAAGAGTAAAGTAGCTGGGATAAGGACTGCTGTAGAAAAATTGTATTTTCTAAAGAAAGAGAATGATGATAACCATTCAATCAGCTTTATTAATGTAGCCTTAAGGGAAACAGATCTTTCAGCATTACTGAGCAAAGCCGAGACCAAATCCAATGAGAGAAAGGCTGACACTTCCTTATATCAGTTTGGCAAAACCCCATGTGGCCTGGCATCCCTTCTAGGAAGAGCAGAGGTGAGAATCAACCTAACTTTCATGCAGACATCTCGGCTCCTCTGCAACAAATTGTTTGTTGGACCAGCAGGGGTTCCAGGGACAGGAAGAGAAACAAAACACCTTATGTTCAGGCACATTTCCCCTTCAGCTTGTAAATGCCTTGGGATGACCATCCGGGGTCATTAAACAGGAACAAAATCATCATTTGAATAAATGGAGATTAAACAGTGGTAAAATCAAAATCACCATCATGAGTTATTGAAGCTGAGTCATCAGGGCCATAAGGAACCCCCTTCAGAAATATGTTTAGAAACAAAAACTCTATCCTGCTGGAAGTTAGGCTTCCACAGTCCAACTAAACAACGGTGGAAATTAACACATTTCAAATTTGTAATAAAACCATAATGATAGTTATCAAGCAATACACGTGAAAGTTAGATAAAAGCATCCGTGATTTCCTCCTCAGATTCAGTTTCGCTGTCAAAGTGTGAGAAAAGAATTAGGCTGAGCCTTGCTGTTCAGGCAAAGGCACTTCTAGTAGCCTCCAAATGTTAAGAAATTAAGGAGAATAAGCATCATGGCGCATGTTTGACAGTCTCTCTGTTGCAGACGTCGCCAGTCTATCATCCAGAGAAAGGTTATGTGCAAATGTGTAGAGGTCTTCCCTGTATGTTTCCTATGTGTCTCACTGTGGTGTGTGTGCAGTGAGGCAAATGACCTTATGATTTCTAACTTTCAGGCAATGCGATGGCCTTAAGTAGATTCGGAAATAACGTTGCACTGCCCAAGGAATTATTGTGCCCTTGTAAGAACAGTGTTCTTCAACCACCTCTTCAATCACTTGCCAGTGATCAGCTTACAGTTCTTTGTCTTGTGGTGGTCCGCTGTCCTCACACCTTTTTAGGCCGTGGATGATCCAGTTGGAAGATGACTTGTGTCCTGGAAGCCAGATGAAGCTGGAGCTTTCCTGCAGTGTGATGCATGTAACCAGGCAACATGCTCTGCAATCTTGACAGCGGTGTGGGTAACTAGTAGGATCTGATATGGGCCATTCCAGCGCCTGGACTTCCAGTGTTTTCTCCTACATTCCCTGACCAGGATCCAGTTGCCAGGAACAAAGGACTGGAGTTTGGAAGTGGCTGTTTCCAGTAATGCAACCTTCACCGTCTGTGAAACTTGAGAAAGTACAGTCGAGAGGTTTTGACGGTAAAATAACATCCTCTCTTCACACAAAGATGTGGAAGGCAGTGATCTTGGCAATATTCCCATGCCTAAATTAGGAGACCTGACAAATAGCACTTCAAAAGGACTGAGGTCTTCTCGTGTCCTTTGTCTCAATCTCATATAAGTGAGAACAATAGGCAGAGCCTTCACAACACTTGGCTAATTTCAATTTCAAAGTCCCATTCTCACGTTCCAAGTCTCCATCACTCTGTGGGTGATATGCACAGTGTGTTTGTAGCCCAAAAATGTATCTCCTCCATCTACAGAGGAATCACAACCATTCTATGGCCTTCAGCTGCGCAAGAAACAAACAAAATGAAGCCTATGTCTTTCTTCTGGATTTTGCTATGTAAATGCTCGTACTCGTACTCGTACTCGTCATCTTCTGCTTTATCCGGGACCGGGTTGCGGGGGCAGCAGACTCAGCAGAGACGCCCAGACGTCCCTCTCCCCAGACACCTCTTCCAGCTCCTCCGGGGGGAGCCCAAGGGGTTCCCAGGCCAGCCGAGAGACATAGTCCCTCCAGCGTGTCCTGGGCCGTCCCCTGGGCCTCCTCCGGTGGGACGTGCCTGAAACACCTCCCGAGGAAGGCGTCCAGGAGGCATCCGGTATAGATGCCCGAGCCACCTCAACTGGCTCCTCTCGATGTGGAGGAGCAGCGGCTCTACTCCGAGCCCCTCCCGGA
>JAHUTJ010068295.1:0-11614 GCA_036250325.1 Characodon lateralis
TCCAATTTGAATAACTAACTGAATCTGACTGCACTGTTCAATGGTTAGGATTAATTGGAATGTATGAACCTGACTGTTGTGAAGTGCCTTGAGACGACATGTGTTGTGAATTGGCGCTAGATAAATAAAACTGAATTGAATTGTTTGTGTACACTACGTCTGAGAGATACTGGCAGCACAATTGCTTGACTGTTAATAAGGTGCAAGATCCCAGTATTGCTTCCTTAATATAAAATTACCTTAATTTAAAATTATGTAGCAGCAAAAGCAAATCCTAAACTATAGAAGATAAGACAAGTTTTAGGCAGGTGTGAAAAAATGCTGTAAACAAAGAATGCTTTCAAAAATGGAAGTGTTAATCATTTATTTTCATCAATCAACAAAATGCAGTGAATGAACAGAACAGAAATCTAAATCAAATCAATATTTGGGCTGACTACCCTTTACCTTCAAAACAGCATCAATTCTTCTAGGTACACTTGCAAGCAGTTTTTGAAGGAACTTGGCTGGTAGGTTGTTTCAAAAATCTTGGAGAATTAACCAGAGATCTTCTGTGGATGTAGGCTTTCTTACATCCTTCTGTCTCTTCATATAATCCCAGACACACTTGATGTTGAGATCAGGGCTCTGTGGCGGCCATACCATCACTTCCAGTAATTCTTGTTCTTCTTTACGCTGAAGATAGTTCTTAATGACTTTGGCTGTATGTTTGGGTTCGCTCACTTAGCATTTTGTAAATTGATAAAAATAAACAATCATCATTTATATTTCTGAAAACATTCTTTGTTTACAGCATTTTTTCACACCTGCCTAAAACTTTTGCACGGTATTGTATATTTATTATTTTTAACCAAAAAAGTTGTATTACTAAAGGAACAAACAATATTATTCTCAGCATCATTATCTTAACTAGAAAAGTAATGCAGCTAAAGAACTGATTTGTAAAACCTCTCTTTTCTGGGGTGAAAACCTGTTTATTGGCACAGTATCATAAGCTCAGACTGTAATTACGCGACTTGACACGCAGCTGAAAAACACTACAACAAGTTTTCGAAACCATGTTTGAACCTTCCAAACGACATCATGTTAAAACCCAACTGGAACCACACGAAAAGGCAAACGCAGAGAATTATAGACGATTTTAAGGAATTTTTATTCTAAAACTCTTCAAACTCCTCCTGTAAGTACTGCAGATGTCCCTAATTAATTTCCAGTCATTCTGTGTTCAAACTAAATTGCACATAAAGCTAAATTACATTTGATTTAGGCTGAAACTCTGCCTTATAATGCAGTAATTTTGAATATGACAATGCTGAACAACAAATAAATACGTCCAAACAGTCCTGATCTGGACTGACTGGTTATATAAACGATTACTGATTAGATGATCTTTTGCGTATGAACGTGGTGTCCTGCAGCAATTTGTAATTGCTTCTGTATTTTGTGGGTAAGAGACTCAGTTAAATAATTTATGCAAAATAAAAAATACAGTGGAGCTCAGGATCAGAAAAGCAGCTGATATAGAGCGAGATTTGCTTTCTCTGGTGAAAAGTCACTAATCAGCATTAGCCGAGGCTATGATTTCCTTCCTCTCTGTGGTTCTTTCATATCCGTGTGACAACTTCAGACATATTCGATGTAACGGGGCAAAAAGCAGCGCTTTATCTTTAACCTTTGGGGGGTGATGAGACAGAGGCTGCATAATGCTGTGCAGATGTGTCAAGTGAATCAGCGTTTTTGTTCTTTTCATCTCGGCTATTAAAAGCCACCTTCAAAATGGCTGCTTGCCTGAAGCCGCTCTGCCTCCTGCAGCTGAGGAGGCAAAGGGATCATTAGACATCACTGTCACCAGTTGTTGTCACCTCATGTCTCCGTTCAGGCTTTTTCTTTCACCGGATCAGCAAAAATTAACTAAAAACACCTGCAGTTTGCCTTCATGTCCTTATGCCTTTAGTTTATTTCAATAATCTAATGCAAAGTCTCCCACATTGGTTTCCATCACAGCAACTGGAGCTTCATTGTGGGACATATGACAAATATTTTTCTACTAACTTTGAGCAAGAACCATTCTTATTACAGATATAGGGTCAACAAACTGGGATATTCTTTACATTTTCTGTACATTTTTAAAAAGTAATTTCAACTGAAAAATGCTTTAAATCAACAAAAAAGATTTTATCTACAATTTGAGTGAATGCTAGTAATTGAATTTGAGGAATTCATTTTCCCACAACAGTGTCACTTTAAAAAAATTGCTCGTCGAAAATACATGAAATCAAAGTAAATCATAATAAAAGAAAAAACAATTGGGAGTAGTGAGGTGAACCAGAAGCTGGAAGTGGTGAAGAAGGGAATGATTTTAAGAGTACATTTTTTACTGTGGAGTAAGAAAACATTAACTTATATGGTACAATAGAATCTGACATTAGCTAGATGTGGTGCACAAGAGAAGAATAAAAGCAAAATGCAAAAGATTTCAAGGCCGAACTACGATGATTAGATGAGTGGGTAACAAGAGGTGTAAATGCCAGCTTTGCGCACTTCTTTTTTTTTTTATATCAGTGGTTAAAACCAAACAGAGGTGGTCAAAGAAAAGACAACAGACACAATCTATACACACAAAAAAAGTGTTGCAAGGACATCCAACCAGACTGAATCCAATGTTTTTCAATAATTTAAATATTATCCCAGAGAAATTCCCAGACAAATAGCACAAGCTGAAACATCACAAGAACTGCAAATTAAAATAAAATACTATTTTGACATATTTACTTCAGAAAAGAGACATTTAGCCATTGCTAGGATGAGGTCATTAGGTCGTATTGTGCGGTTGCCGAGCAGCTACAATACAGAGTGGCAACATCTGAGGCTCCTCCTGGTCAACATGAAATAGGGACCACTGAAGGACATTACACAATCTGAAATCATCTGCTGCTGTCTACCAGGGAATAATCATCAGTATAAGGTATGGACTATACCTCTTAATTCGCCAAAGATATCTGTTGTATGGGATTCATGAACCTTAGAGCTGAATGACTCATTGACCAAAAAATGAAAAGCATCGAGAAGGAATGATCAGACTGGGATGTAATTTGGTTCCCAGACCAGCAATGGGTGTGCAAGTAATTCCTTTGGGAAGGGGTTGGCATTTCTAGAACAGTAAAATTAGGTCGACAATATCAAAAACACCTAATGCAACATAGTAGGAGTTATGTTCTCTGGCTGATGCTGGTCGTTGAGTAACAGTAGAGGATTAGACGAGAAGTTAAAGAGTTTATCGCTGGTTGCAAATTGAATTTAGTGGGGCAATCTGGGCATTCTGAGTTGGTGTGGACTGCCTGGGGCAATAAAAACCTGCATGACAAGAGTTTGTGGCATCACAAGATTACCAAGACAGCCATATGTAGCCAGTCCTATCAAACGCCACCATCTATGAGTGATGTTTGTTTACCATCACTCACTATTTTTAACGGTCATATGATCCAGTTACTGCCTGATGCCACAAATGAACCTCTGTGGCCTGTTGTAGATATCTCAGCTTCATGCGTATTGAATAATTCACACATTTCTATCTCTGGACCAAATTCCACAAATTCCATCCAAACTGGATCGTTCCTGCATGCTGAACCATTGTTATCAGTGAGTGTAGAAAAATGTTTTTACACCCAAGGAATGTTGTACTGTATGTAGAGGAGGTAGTCTGAATATACCACCCCAGCTCCCTCGGCATGTTCCGAAAACATGCTGATTTAAAAGCAGGAGAATCTGATGGAGAATGTCTCGGAAAAATCAGGGCCTTCTTCCACACTTCTCTCTGAAGAAACCTCACCTTCAACGAAGCTGAAATGAAAACATTTCTGTGCTTTATAAACTGGAGGTTAAATGGACATGAAGAGCCTCTTTTTAGTAAAACACATTCTGCTGATAGGACCAGCACTGAATACGCAACTCGAAGTGATAACAGAGCTTTGCTTTGCAATTAGACAGATACTGTTGAAAATGGACTGTAGACAGAAATGATTAGCAGCCCACTGGTGATGTAGACCGTCACGTTGTTAGGTCCCTTATCTCTAAAATGAGGCAACGTTCAATTACTGTATTTTTAAATTTCTATATTCAAGGCGACCGACCCCTCCCAACCTTGCCCGCAGGCCTCAGTTGTTGGTCATGCATTATTCATTTGCATTAAGTAAGCTACATTTAATTTCTCAATCATGTGTTGGCACGACTTGTAATGAGATGCTAATAAAAGCCTGTACAGCTGGAGAGGGAGAGAGTAGGAGAGAGACAACAGTGAAAGAGGACCAGGAGAGGATTGCATAATCAGTGCCGAGATAAAGACCTATCTTCGTCGCACAGCACTCGTGATGTTAACGGTGCTTCTGATGTGCATTTTAATCTGTCTGATTGTTGTGTCTTTGATTTGACTCAGTGGCATGAAGAACTGAAGGGCAGGTGGAAAGACCACCAAGGCATAAAGAAATATCTATATTTGTGCCTCTATATTTTTCCCTACTCATCATGTTCATGAATATGATGAGTAGGGAAAACCTTCTGAATGGAGCTGCATGTTAAATAAAGAGTAGTTTTCTAAACCACCTGGAACCATTCGTTGATTTTGGTCTATTTCAAATTCGATGACATATTTTTTTTATTAAAATAGCAAAAACGACAGTGGTTAGCACTGTTGCCTTGCAGCAAGAAGGTCCTGGATTCGACTCCCGACCAGAGGTCTTTCTGCATGGAGTTATGTTAATTGGTCTCTCTATGTGAATGTGTGTGTGCTTGGTTGTTTGTCCTGTGTGTCTCTGTGTTGCCCTGCGATGGACTGCCAACCTGTCCAGGGTTGCATCTCACCCATAGAATGCTGGAGATAGGCACCAGCTCCCCCGTGACCCTGTACGGAAGAAGCAGGTATAAAAATGGATGGATGGACGGATGGATCGACTCTAAAGGTGTACTGAAGGAAATTTTTCAAGGAAGCAGGTTGAGCTTGTATTGACTACAGGAGCCAGTACCAAGTGACAGTTCCAGGATAAAACATTCACCCCTAGCAAAGCTCCCAGGTAGAGTGGTGGTACTTTGGAGAATCTGTGTTGTCAAAAATCACCTTCATTTTGTTACAGTTGCACATTTGTATAGAGTTTGGACGGGATTGATTTTACTTAAGTTCTAGGGTGCAACTCCTGAAACAACGTTTCATATTTTATCGATCTGATAATGCTGTGTTCTTGTTACGTTCTGACCAGGGGTAGCTGCAACACTGCAGCAGGGTAGTATCAACACCTATCTGCACACTTAGCCCTAATTCATACCTCCCAGTCTGCTTTACTGTCCGCTCAACTGCAAAGCCTGTGGGACATAATTTTTACTATCAGTATCCGTCCACTAGGGTCCCTGGGACCCTTTGGACATCGATGTGTAGCAGAGACTTTAGTGACTGCACCTGCTGTGCGTGCTGGCAGGAAAAACACAACTTCCATTCAAACGGGGGTGCCAAATAAACACAGATAAAGAAAACAAATGGTCAGATCACAAGCAGAAGAAGAAAGAACAACAATATTTTTTCAAGACATAGAGTGTGAGAAACCTCTTGGCCATCTCCATTATAGAAATCAATGTATTTGTTCTTTTCTTTTTGTGAGTAGACAGTGTACAAACCAACACAATCATCCACTCTGAGGCTGAGTGGAACACTGTGGTTAAACTGAGCTAAAAATAGTATGAACATTGATATATACATGATGGACACTGAGAGCTATGTTCAGGCTCCTAACTTGCAGAATCTCATCTAAATCTTGGGGGGACCCCCCTATAGGCTCACTGAGATGCCAATCAAAGCTAAGAAGCCTTGCTTTATCTGGAAATCATCATATCAAGAATATTCCCAGACAAAGATAAATTTAAACTGGAATATGGAATATTCTTCAACCTTCAGTTGTGGAATATTTTCCACAACTGAAAGTTGTTTTAATCCAACTTGTGTCATCTGCCAGAAAGCTTTAATAAGGTTACGAATGACTTCAAACTATCTTTGACTTAATCATTTAGTCAGCAGACTCTGATGAGATTCTATAGGCATGTTCCAGCTCTCATTTGGCAGACTTCAGAGTGTTCGCATGCTTGTTCTGTGATGCTCTCTAATTGGCTGTGAATGGCCCCTCGGGTTGCTCAGGGAAGCCTTTGATGAGGCTCCGAGACTGGCTGCTCAAGTGGCTTTTGAATCAAGCTCTTCAGGAGAGGCTGAAAGCAGCTGGCTGCTCTGCTGAGCAATGAACATGCAGCCAGGACGACGAGGAAGAAGTGGAGGAGCACTTACGGGAGCTCATTAGCCATGCAGTCAAACAAGTCGCAAAGAGGGAAATAATTTTAGAAGTCAGTGGGTGCTGACATAATGACTTCATCTGACACGCAGGATTTATATGGTTTTACAAGGATTTACATTAACCTGCTTTTTGACATTAACTGCCTGGATATAGATGACCTAATGAAAGATGAGGGATTTCTCAGGTCTTGTTGCTTTCTTTTGCTTAAATACAAGACTTTCAGATGTTGCGGGGGACCTTACTTTATGCCTAGTGTTACATCTTTTTACTTGTTTAACTTTGTGACATATTTTCTTTATTTTTTAAGTAAAAACTGCACATTGTGTTATCAGGGTTAAGTAGAACAACTGGTCTTAAACTGAGTAAAAGAGCAACTGGTGTCCAAAGAATAACCTCAGTAATCCTGGACAACTATTGATCAAGACGCTTCCCCAAGGATCTGAGCATATCTCTGTACAGAAGCCAGGATATGTTCTGCATCAAGAGCCAAGCAATCACTTCTAAAAAAATGCTTCCAGAAAGACCAAAAGTATTTGAAGAGCTCTTTAGATAGACTGAATCTGTAATCTGCTCAAGAAATTTATGGGTCAGGAATCAGTATAGAAATAAAAATATCTAAAAGAATCGGTTTAGAGTCAGAAATCAGTGCAAAGTCTACAGTGTTGAGAATGGTCAGGTAGAGGGACTGGGCCAAAGTAAAAAGAAGCTGAAATATTATTCAAGATTATCTTAGGTACTCAGAGTAATCTGTTCTGGATCAAGAATCTGCTTGCCGTGCAGAATCCTTTCAGATTAGGAAATCTGTTCTGTTCAGAGTCAAGAATCTGTTAGCCACCGTGTTCACCATCAGGAATCAGTTTAAAGGCAAACTTTGAAAGACCTTTAGAAAGCCTACAGAACTACTGAACAAGGCTATTTTAAATAGACTTTTATTTATATGCAAGAACATGTTTCAAAATAAGCAATATTTTCACCATCTAGAACTTGTTCCCCTTGATTTCCCCCTGGAATCTGTTCCACATCAGGAATTCAAAGAAAAACTTGGAAATTCCTTAGGAAAGCCAGGAGAACCAGTGATAAGAACCACTTTATAGACTCTGAAATCTGGAATATAAGTGGCTGAAATACCTTCAATACAGTAGTAAGCCACTAAGTAATAAAATACTGTATATTTCACCGTTCAATCACGAATCTGTTAAGAAAGGTAAATATGTTTAAGAATCTGCTTAGAGTCAGAAGTCTGTTAAGAGCCAAGAAAGTCTCCAAATAAGGAAGCCGTTCACTACCATGAATCTGTCTTCCTTTGACAGCAACAAGGACTGGGCTGAAACTAAGTTAAAGTCCAAAGAAAAGCTCTGAAAGACCTTCAGAAAGCCTAAAGAACTATTGATCAGGATCACTTTACAAGATAAGAGGGAATATTTCTAACAAGCACAGAAAACTTTGAAACTTTAGTTTAAAACTGTATGTCATAAACAATGGAAGATTCCAATTAAGGAGTGTTATTCATAGAAAATGTTTTCATGGCCAAAATGGGATTTATTCAAGAATTCTCTTAAAGAGTTTTTTCAAACAAACTGGTTCCAGTCCTGGACTGAAGCCAAGTCTTACTTAGCACCAGTTCAGCTTTCATTGACTTTACCACTGTAAAACTGGTTTTATCTGGTCTTTGACAGACCAGAAGTGAGAAATGCTTTTCATCAGGCGTCTGACGGGGGTAATGGAAACCAAAATTTTATGAAAATGTTATTGATTTTATTTTTAACATGTGACTAAATCAGCCATGGCTTAGACCTGGAAGATATCTGTCATCATTTTACTTATTTTATCTATTGTTTTTAATTGTTTGGGAGCTGGTTTTCATGTTTTTTTTTATACATTTACTTTTTATTTATTTAATATATGTTATTTAAATAGTTGTTTTAAAATCCTTTATCCCCCAGAATGAGAAAAACTTGTGTTTTCTTTTTTTCATAATAAAGCAGATTTTATTAAGTCATTGACCTATTATCTCTACCGGTGGTCCCTTGAGTGTGCAGCAGAAAAACTGAAGAATGAGCTGCAGCTCTGAATCCTCACCTCTTTGACTTCAGGATAATTAGGAGCTGAGCCTCCTCTCTGGCATAAATCAGCAACATGCATTAATTCTAATCAGCGTGAGCAGCCAGGCTTGACCAGCACAGCCCGAGGGGCAGAAGCACTTGTCTGAGTGTTTGAGTCCCATCCACGTGGCCAGCCATGCTGAACCATGCTCTTCAAGGTTCACTGCAGAGTTCCTGCAACACCACCAACAGCAGCAGAGCTCTAAGACTAAGAGCAGTTTGTTTCTGATCTTTTTTTTCTGCAGAGCTCTCTTCAATGACCTTTTAGACAAATACCTGCATGATTCATGCACCATATCAAAAGACGATTAAACTCACCAAACTGTCACAGTGCCGGCAGTGCTCTCCTCAACATAACAGGAACAGGTCTTTATTTTGCATATACCTGAAGGCAAACATGTTAAAACGTTTGCGCACACTGATCGGCTGATTTTACCCACGCAATTTGATTTGCACTGGTTTTGTAGATCAGCGTTGCGCACGCAAACCAGTTTTCATGTGTTTTTCTACATGCAAACCTTTTGAAGCTCAGGCCCATAATGTTTTAATACAGCAGCATCAGAAAACTCAAGGATTTCTTACCATAAAAACACTGTTTTATGGAACAAGGACAGTGATTCTGAAAGTGCTGCCATAATGATGTTTATTTAAGCTAGTTAAATAGTTTTTTGCAAGCGGAACAGGACTGGTACAGGACCAGTCTTCAAATGTTGCAACTGGGACTTGGTTCTGGGTTACGCAATCAATGAATCCGTGTTTCCACGGTGGCAGGACGAGGAGCACCTGTCTGTAACTGCCAGAGCTCTGCTGGTGAGAGGCTCCCACAAGGGCAGTCTGTCTATCTGCCGCCAAATGTGGAGCAGAGCCTTTTCCTCACGTGTAAAGACAGGTACAGGACCAGTTTGAGTAATGACGATGGTATATGGATGTTTGAAACTGTATAAACACACAGAGAGAGAGAGAGAGAGGACAGAGAGGGATATAAAGAGAAATAGAGACCTAATATTTCTGCCAAAAAAAGCCTTTTCAAGTGTTTTTAACTGAGAAGTATTGATATGTATAAATTTATCAGGGGCCCTTTGCATAAATGAGCTGTGGTAATTAATGTTTTTTTTTTTTTTTATTTAAACATTTTGTTAAAGTAAGTAAAAGATAGAACTGTTTTTTCCATCCTAACTAGTTGTCTTCTTTAGACAATGACAAACCCTAAGTAATCAATACAAAATATATACACAAATCCTAAACGATTGAAAATGTTGTTTTATTTCTACTTTTTATATTTATAAAAAGCCTCTAAAACAGTTAATTTTATTGTTTAATGAAAGGCAGTTCTTACTTTATTGCTTCGACAGTGACACAACGAGAGAAAACAAAAGAAGTTAAAATGAATACTGTAGGTTGATTTTCTTTGTGGCAGGGCCTGGAAAATATACCTCTAAATGGGCTCGGCGTGAACACTTTGAGAAACATCGACGTGGGATCATGTTCAGTTGTTCTAGGATAATGTATAATATGTAGCATCGATCATAATATTAGAAAAAAATACAACGGTGATAATATCAGTAAATATCGCAATGAAAATATCAACAATAGTGTTGCTTCCAATCAAGATTAAAAACTTATTTGTTTAGAGTCTAAACATTATTAGTTAAGTTTTCAGTCCAACTTTCCTTTAATTTTCTAATACATCATTCTATTCTCTTTATTTTTTTAATTACCTCTGTTGTTTGATTTTCTGTTTCATTGTAATGTTTTTCCTTATGTACAGCGCCTTGAATGCCTTGTTGCTGAAAAGTGCTATGTAAATAAAGTTGACTTGACTTGAATATAAATAGATATTTTCTCATTCCTCATCTGTAGTTTCCAACTAAGTTTCCAACTTAGCCTGTTACAGTACATTAATTAGTACGATATGTCATGACAGAAAATGAATAGGTTAAGATACTATCTAAAGCCCTCCACGCCAAACCAGTGCAGGAATTGCTCATAATGATGACTCATAACAGACTAAAGACCTGCCTGTTTGTTTTTAATGAGCAGAGTAAAAAGGTTTCAGGTTCTCCCTGACCTACAGCAGCAGGCTGTACAGAAAGACAAATGGGTCACTGTTTGCATGGTTTCCAAAACCTGGTGGCACCGCTTTAATGCTGATTTAATGTTGTAAAGGTTCTACACTACTACGCCACTCTGGATTTTGAAACAAAATCTCTAAATCTTTCACACATTTCAGAGATGAACAATATTGTTACTATATACCATGGAAAAATGTGACAATATCAGTAAATTCAATTAAATGATTTTTGCAAACCACAAAAACTTTGTATGTGAGGAGTAACTTGTAGTAATATTTAGACTGTAAAGATCTCATCCAGTGAGAGAAAAAAACGGGGCTGAATTATACCTTTTATCATAATCGCAATAAATACCATTAAGTAATGTGATAGAATGTTAAGCCTACATGGCCCAGGGCTGACACGGGCTCTGGAGCGCCCAATCAATGCTGTGCCGATATGGTGGCGACAATCTTGTTAAACACAAGACTATGTGCCAAACAACAAACAGCATTGTAATCATTTTACAAGCATTGTATAACAGCCATGTGGAACCATGCACACATCAACACATATTGCTGAATTAATTTTGCCCCTGATGATGGAGATGTTTTTTTCTGTCACTGTACCCCAGTCAGCAACTGAACACTGATAAACCAACCTCCATAAAAACTGACCACCTACCTTGGACTTCAGAGCCCAGTACTCCTCTGTGTCGTAGTCCACATGTTTGAATGCCGTCAGATAGTCGTAGCTGATCACCGCCATCTGCAAATACAAACAAAGACAGGTGAGGAAACTTTATGCAGCTTTTTTGAGACAATAAACAGGCAGTAACAAATTATGTGCACATTATTTTTAAGGTGTGATCCTAAAGCACAGTCCCAATTCCTCCTTTTTTGCTCCACCACCTGGTTCCTGTTTTAAGTTGATGCTCCTATTATTTCTGCGTTAAGTTAAAGTCTTTTTGCGTCCAAAAAAACTGTCCAATTATCCAAAAGAACCAATGATTTTCCTGTGTGCTTTTCTATGGAGCTACATTGGGGCCATAAAGTTTGTTCAAACAAAAAAAATTTCAACCTGAAAAATAAAAGTTTGTTCAAAAGAAAAACATTTGAACCTGAAAAATTATTTT
>JAHUTJ010068296.1:0-11610 GCA_036250325.1 Characodon lateralis
CAGCATACCTTTAGACAATCTTTCACAATGCAAGATCAGATAAAATATTATTTTAATAAAATAATGTTTTAAAGAATGATCTGCTGAATAAAACCAACCTTCTGGATGACTAATTATCAACGGTGTCTCATTAGCTGCCTTTACTTATTAAAATAATATTTAAAGAAATATTATTAAGGAAATAGTAACATATTTAAGGAAATATTTTGGAAAAGAGCCAAATCTTTCTGGAGAAATGGGGCTTAATGGTGTTTACTTAGTTATCAAGTTTTAGTAAAATAAGGTTTAGGCAAATATTATTAACTGCATTGAAAACTAACATCCTTTCTGTTAAAGCAAGCACATGTTCTTAGCTGTTAGCAGTTAAATCTAACAAAAGAAGCTTATAGCTTAACACCAGAATCAAACACACCTTTAAAATACCGTTAATAAAAGGGTTAAAATGCATAAGCGCAGATGGCGCGTTATGATCAATCTTCTGTTTTTAAAATCACCTTTTAAATAAAGTTTGTCTTAACTTTAAAAACACACAAACATAGAACATAAAACTGAGCACGTGCTGCGCAGATAGCCTACTAGCACCAAGATAGCTGAGTTAAACACAAACAAAACCAAACTTCATAAAATTAAAAATGTTTAGATCATTTCATCCTAAATTGCTTCTCTCTGCCCAAACCCCTAACCTCGTATAGACCGTGCTGAGGAGAAGTTGTTGGCGGCGACGAAGTTTGAAGAAAGCTCTGTGAACAAGGGTTAGCTTCAGCTAACCTCTGTAGCTGTGGGGAAGGCAGCCCGGCTCTGCCCGCCAACCAAACTGCACAGTTGCTACAGTAACCACGGTGATGCGGTCACCTGTTGCCCTCCTTTCAGACCGGGAAACTGCTTCACTCGGCGTCATAGAGATCACGTCTCTGCTGGGAAACTCTCTGGAAACAGTTAATCTCTGTAGACCTCAGAGAGAAAGTCAAGCAACGCTTGTACCTTAATTATCCCCTTTTATGAATGAATACCGGATACACAAACAGTAATTAATTCGTACTTAACTTAGTTATGTCTGTTTGCCTGAAAAGAGACATTAGCGCTCTGTGTCTCTCCTGCCAGCTCCGCAGCGGGGTCCGGGTGGAAGAGATCAATTCATTGGAAAGGTTGTAGTTTTATACCGACAGTGGCATCATGGGAAGTCTGCCGTTACCCCTTTCCCTGGCTGTGCCGGAAGTAGGTTAATGCGATTTATTTTGAAAGTTCCAGAAAAGTGCGTACCGGACTTTCATGTTGCAACCATGGCTGTGGTCCCAACACTGTTCCTTAGTGAAAGTGAATTGATACAGCGTACAGTGGCAAACCAGAATTGGTTGCACTACATTACTCCAAACACTTTTGGCAATGCACTACTTCAATTGTCAGCGAAACAGTGCATCAGCATGATACTGCCACCACAATGTACCAACTGTTGGTTTTCCTAGGGTTGAGAGCCTTGCCTTGCCTTTTTGAAATGCCTAAATCATTCTGTTGTCTTAGCAAAAAGACTTGCTCCAGAAGACATCTGATCTCTCTGAGTGGGCAGCTCAAATTTCAGTGGAAGTTGAAGATTTTGATTTTGTAACAGGTGCTCTTTTCATGGTCAGCAGCTTCTCAGTCCATGTCAACAGTGAACTAGCCTCCCTGGGGGCATTGGCACTAGCATCTTTTGTTTTATGATCAACTTTTGCCTTGGCAGTTCTTCGGTTTTTCTTGAAGTTTCAAAAACCTCATCCATGTTAAAAATTTAATGATCCTTGAAAGCTCCTTTTGCATGAATTACTGCCTCAGTGTGGTGTGGCTTGGAGAGGAGCAGCTCGGAGGAGTAATGGAAGCCCAGGTTGCTTTGATAGCTGCCTCGTGATTGTTGATCTGCATTTTTGGGTCTTGTGTCTTTCATCTTCCTGTTCACAATACTCCATAGATTCTCTATAAGATTTAAGTCATGCCAGTATGTTGGTCATTCACGTACACTAACACCATGGTCATTGTACCAACATTTGGCATTTTCATGGTGTGAACAGGTACTAGGTCCAGCTGGAAAAGAAATTACAATCTCAACAAAGCGTCTCAGCTGAAGGAAGCTTGAAGCGCTCTAAAATTCCCTGATAGATGACTGTGTTGACTGTGGACTTCAGCTGATAACATGGCACCCAAAAACGTCACTGACTGAGGAAATGTCACACTGAACCTAAAGCACCATGGATTATGTGCCTCTTCACTCTTCCTCCAGATTCTGGGACCTTGATTTCCATATGAAATCACTTCACTTTGATCTGAAAAGTGGACTTTGGACTACTGAGCAACAGTCTAGTTTTTTTTTTTCTCCTCAGTATGCATAGTGGCTCTTCATTACTCCAGCCTCAGTCCACACCTTGTAAAACTCCCCCAAATTCTTAAATGGATTTTGCTTTACAATCATCTCAGGGCTGCAGTTATGCCTGTTGCTGGTGCGCCTTTTTCCATGCACTCTGTTTAATGACTATGCTTGGATACAGCTCTTGGTAAACAACCACCTCTCTTAGCAATGACGTTTTGTGGCTTACCCTTCTTGTGAAGGGTGTCAGAGACTGTCCTCTAGACAATGGTAAAGTCAGCGGTCTTCTCCACGATAGTGTAGCCTACTGACCCAGACTGAGAGATCATTTAGAGATTAAAGAAACATTTGCAGGTGTTTTGAGTTAATTAGCTAATTAGGGTGTGAAACCATGAGTTTCCAATATTTTACTTTTTCACAATTTTCTGATACCCTGAATTATGGGTTTTCGTTATCTGTGGGCCATAATCATCTGTAAAACAAATAATAAAAGCTTGAAATATTTTCTGTCATGTAATATGTATAATGAATCTATATTTGATAAGAGTTTCACTTTCTGAAATGAGTCACAAAAATATGTGACTGGCTGTGGCAAAACCAGGAACAAGTCTGCCTTGGGTCGTTTTGAGTTATTTACAGATCCTGAAAGAGTGGAGTCTAAGCTTTCCAATGATGTCAAACTTGTGGAAATCGAAAAAGAATTTAAGAAGATATGACCATCTGAATGTCTGCACTCACCAGACTACTTTTCTGAGAAATCAGCACTGAAAGATTAATTGTTTTCTCTGCCTGAAAGCAGGGCGGTGACAAAAGCTGCTAATTTGAATAACTTTAAATAGCCAACCTCCCCTAACTGTTTGTAAACAGAAGCTCCAACTGACTGCAACAGACTTCTGTCACTTAACTCATAGTATTTTTCTATGTAAAGATAATTTACAGAACTGCATTACAATCTATTTTTTTATATTATTTATGTCTGCAAATTGCATCATGACTGCAACCTAATTCTGCATCCTGGTGATTGGTTTGCTTTCCTCGTGTTTTTAGATAAGTCTCACTTAAAGTTTCAGTCTATTAAATGTTCTGCCTCAGGCCGAGTTTGAAATCCTATCTCACAACAGTTAGTAAAATATTAGGGTAATATGGATGTGTTCTTAATACGTAATATGAAATGTCCAAAGATTATTGTAGCATGCAGAAATATTGTTTATCAGTCTTCATTTTATGTGTGCAGGTATGAATAGAGCTATGGGCTAATAGCTTACACCTTTTGAATATGTGTTAATCTAGAAGAGGCTGGTGCTACAGCTATTTAATCTGTACCTATCAAATTTTATGTCTGCAAACCTCTTGACTTTAATGGACCCAGGAAGAGAAATGGGCAATAACTTGACTTTGATCATGTCACAAATGTGATTTTTATTTACAACTCTATACACATTACACATTGCCATCTTCCAGTCTGACCAGCTGTGGGATGTTGAGGCGACTTTCCGGAGAGCTGTTTTTCATTACCTTTACACAGAAGGACCATAATAGAAATAAGCATATTTGTGTTCATGCATATAACTGACTTTCATCTTCGATTTTCTATCAGATGGAATAGACTTACTTTGGCGATATCTGCCAATGTGCTGACCCTGGTCCTCTTCTATGCTTGTTTGATAAGCCCAAAGCCACAGTCCGGGGAAAATTTGGTGTGGCCAGCAATCAGGGAGTGGATGTTTAGTGTGGAGTGAAGCTTGTGTGCGACCCGCCAGGCACCATACCACAACATAAAATTGTCTTTGTTTTGTCTCGTTGTAGAAGGCCCTCTCTTTTTGAACAAGCTGAATATGATTCTGTTGCTTCTTGATTGCTGCAGTCTTCCTCTCCTCTGGAAGGTTTGCACTTCTTATAAGCTGGTCATTATTCTGTTGGCACTGCCAGCAGAGGTCGGTGCGGGGCCTACAGCTTCTTATGTGTGGAAGTAGCTGGGTCCAAAGCGCCTTGAAGCTTGATTTGCAAATTGCACGCTCACCTGAAAGAAAAATATCACAGGCTTATTAATTTTTTGATGTTTTCCATCACTGGTCATTAGAAGAATTTCACTGTTCTATAAAAATTTATTTTTATACATACCAAGCTCCTTATCAGACTTCGTATAGAGACGCCACACTGAGGCCTTTGAGACATGTGTTGGCAGTAGTTTCACATGCCAATCCCTGTGGCCAGGATGTCGACTAGGCAGCATGATGGCGTGATCCTCAGCGTAGTTCTTTATGAATTAAAAACTCTGCGGAGTTGCTCTCTGCTGATAAAATCGGGATCCTGTGGACGCTGGCTCTTTTTCCTCAAGCGGGGTCTTGCACCATTCTCATTAAAGTGTCTGATGATGACAGTCACCGTGGCTTTACAGATTCTTAGCAGGGGAAACAAAGGAAATATTCAACTTATGGTTTACATCGACGACTGCTGACAAAATTGGTATGACAACACACAACGTTTTTTCTGCATATAGGTGTGTTTATAGAAATAAACATCTAACACAAAACATAAAAATAGGTATTGTGGTTGTTTTTTTTTTCAACCTCAAACTTTGATTAAAAATACAACCCCCCCACTGAAGTCGATTTTCACATTGAGAATGGGATACAGTAGATGCTAACCTTGTTGTGACCACTGATCACCCACTGCAGGGGGGAAAAAACCCCACCTCAAGCTTAGATTGAAATACAACCCCTCCCCCCACTCAAGTCAATTTTCACATGGGATACAGTTATTGTCCGGCTAAATTCGTGTAGCTACGCTAGCCAAAAAACTGTTGTGACCACCGATCACCCGGCACAGGGGGAAGAAAAAAAAACACAACCTCAAGCTTGGATTAAAAATACAAACACAAACCCCACTCAAGTCAATTTTAATATTTGACTGGTCAGGTTTTTGTGATCATCTGATCATAATATTTTTCAAAAAAGTTATGAAACTCACCCCATGAGAAACTGGAAGGTATTCCGGCAGACTTCGATGCCCCCAATGGAATAAGTTGTCCTGGTGTGTTTTCTTTTCCTTGGTGTCTTCTTGGTGGATGTGGTCATTGCTGAAGTTTCTGCTGTATGCCGGTTTGCTTCAAGATGTCAGATTATTCTCATGTCCTGCCACTCCCTTTCTGCTGCTAAAGAATCCATCCGTATGTTGTACATGATCTCTGGTGAAAGTTTGCGGCTACAGGACTGTGTTCCAAGTGAAGAGTTCTCCTTTCTCCTAGCATTTTCAGTCAAAGTTATGTATCTTCTCCATTTCACTGTCTCTGTTTTCTTCAAATGTTGTGATAGCAATAGCTTCTGATATTTTATGTTCTAGTTCTTCAGCCGCCAGTCCAAAGCTTTCTTCGTCACCCTCGTCTTGGGTTGAAGACAGCTGCAAACTAGGAATGTTCTCCAAAGTAATGCAGTCGCTATAATCTTCCACTTCATCTCCTTCTGATTCAGAATCTGAAGAGAGTCCGGCGGCAGCGGTACGGCTGAACATGTACTCGCACAGCGAAGCGCTGTAAAAGCGGTGATTCAGTTTGTTCGCAACACATTGAGCTTGGTCCATCGTGAAGAAATACATTATTTTTCATAGGTGCTGTTAAGTAGCCACGATGTTTCTTGAAGTACACTGGTTATTAGACGACAAGCAGAACAAAAGCCAGCGCAGAGCCAAACAAAGCCGCTACAGCAAAGAGCTGAGGCTTTTCCCCTCCCCAAAATGTAAATACGAGCTGGCTGAGTTTTAGGCTGAAAACAAGCCGAGTTTAAACATAAAATTTACCATTTTAAAACCTCCGAAACTGTCATTTAAAGAATTGAGTGGATACTTCATAATTTCAACTTGCACATTTTGCAATAAAATGAAAATCACTATTTTCTCAGAAATTGACGGTTTTTCCTCATTTTCTCCATTTGTGCTCTGCCGCCTTGTTCCTGGTTTTCCCGTGGCGTGTCACAAATATTTAATTTCTCTGATTTGCGTTGTGAAGTGGTTGTTTTAATTTGTTCGTTCAATTTCCTCAAGACAAACCTTGGTTCTTAAATGAACATATTTAGACTGAAATATGATATCATTGAATCATTTTATTGGTAATTGGTTTTGGTTGTATTCTTTTCATCCCTTTTTGTATATAGTTTATTTGTTTTCCTTGTTCTTTCATTTTACTTAGTAGCCTAGTTAAAAAGTGTGTTTAATTGAGAATGTTAACCTGAAGTTGAACTCCCTGTTTATCTCATGATCATGGTACCTGCTCAGCTGCTTTTTGCTTCTTGTACTATTAGTTATTGAAGCTTTTTGGATCCTGTATCTGCCTCTACTATTCTTCAGTTTGGTGACCATAATTCATTCCAAAAGGGCTCTGTGTCATTTAGTCTAAATCTGTGTCTTGCATATCTTCTAATATGTTTATTTCAATTCATGGAGATTAAGCATTTATAGATATATGTCAATCATTTCTGTACATACAAGGAAAATGTGTGGAGAAGTGAATGTTAGCAGCCTTGCTGTGTAAGGCAACCTTGAACCTGTGTGAAGTGAAAGTTTTAAAAGTTGCATGCATCTTTAAAAGTCAGAATGAATTCTCCTTTAAAATGAATTGCTCAGCAGCATACTTTAAAGCATGTTTTGGTGGTTTGAAAAAAAGGGACAAGTAAACGCAAAGAAATGCCATAAAGCCAGTCTCTTTATTAGAAAGATCTAACAAGAAGCTGTGAAAACATTCATCTAGATTCCTGTTTTCACACTCACAGGATTGCTGATAAACGAAGAGTATAGCAAAACCGATGATATGTTTCAAGCACATTCTTCTGATTTACATTTCCCCTTTACTTGTCATAACCATCTTATTCCCAGTGGTGCTGTGGTGTCATAGATAATGGATGAACATTTTTCAGCATCAATAAATGTCCCGGTTCAGTATTGGGTTTCTTCTAAAGTTGCTTTGACAAGAACTCCAGAACTAAACTTCTTTGACCAAACATACCTTTGAGGCTGTAGCTGACTGATGCAGGATAATTCTAATATTTCATAGTCAACTAAATTGGCAGATTCTAAACATTTAAAATTTTGGCAATGTTGTAATCATAAATCGATTTTTGACTGAATATTGATGACTGTGCACCATTATTAATGAAGAGCAAATTTAGGTTGACAAAAAAGAATGAAAGGGTTAGAATCCAATCCAGCGTTGTTTTTTGAAAATAAAAAGAACATAAAACAAGTTTGCCTGGAGGTTTGATGTCGCATGCTTAATGGTCCTTCGGTTCACAGCAGCAGTTGAGACCAGCTGTTTCTCTTCCAGTTCGGAATGGAAATGAGTAATATGCTTTTACAAATTTGGTGAGATTCAAACTATTTCAGCTTGGTTTTAAACAGCCAGCATATAGTGAAGTTTGTGTTTGAGTTTTTGTTTTTTTTTCTTCAGTGCAGATGGTACAGGATGTAATTCTTGCTCAGCCAACCATTCTTGTTTCTGTTATGGGTTCACCATAAACTGTCCAGGTGCCACACTAATACTCATTTGAGTTCCTCCATTTGTGTTCCTAAAAATAGGTTGTAAATTGCCATTAATATAAACACGTTTTGACATCCGTTAATTGATTCAAAATCATCAGAAACAAATGTGTCAGTTGAATTTAACTACTGCTTAATCAAAATGTCAGAAGTATAAAAACTCAGGTTCACTATAACTCCTTGTAAATGCTACAGTGAATGTGTATGTGTGTTCTAGCATTTGTTACAGTGTAAGGCCCCTTTTTCCAACATGTACTACGTTGTGAGGACGAACTGGTGTTTATGGGGCCTAAAGCCTGTGCCACATAAGAAGAAATTCTGTTTCTGGGTTAGGGGTTAGGTTTAAGACTATGGTGTGAACTGAGTTTAGGTTAGGTATATACTGGTAATGGTTAGGTTTAGGGTATAGTCAGCGTTAGGTCACAGAAATAAATGTAAAATGAATTGAAGTCAATGTAAAGTCCCTGTAAAGATACAAAGACATAATACAGGTGTGTGCGTGTGTTATCAAGGTGATAACAACAGATGAAAAAGAGCACAAAAAGCTCCAAAGATAATTTAGTTTTCTTTGAACTTGCAGGGTCTTAAAATACCAATTGCAATCTTTGCACATTGAAACTTGCATTGCTTTATGTTTGACCCTTGGCAAATAAAGGCTTTCACTTTTATCATTTCTGAATCGATTGGGGAATCCCTGCTGTGTACAAAGAGATTTAAATTTGTTAACCATATTTTTTAGACAGAACTTATCAATTAAATATCCTTCGTTGCATTTTTTATTACTTTTCGCTCCTCTAAATAGAGATGAATTAACAATGCTTGATATATGTTTTGTTTAACCTTTATTTAAGCCTTTATATCTGTACCATTGCTTTCTGTCTTACCCTGTCCTGGGAAAGACAGAAAAGACTGGATGGATAACAATAGTCAAAACACATACATTTTTTACCTTTGAAAAATTACTTGGCAAAACATCTAAAGCTAGATTTTTCTACCTCTAAGTCATTGAACAGTCCTTTAACAAGTTCAAGGAGACGTTATATCCTTACTTATTAGGTCATTCTGCAAACAGTTCCAGGCATGAGGTGCAGCATATTGAAATTACTTATTTGCTTAGTACAAAGATGAAAACATGGTACCAAAGGCTATCACCACTACAGAATGAAGTCACGTTAAGTCAGATTAAAAGGCACCAGAATCTTTTTTTTTGTGAATGGACAAATTGGACCATCAAACAGGACCATACAACAGTGCTCCTATACAGCCTTGAAATAGTGCAATTTGCTGTAATTATTTTCAAGGTCTGGATATGTAAAAAACAAAATTGACAAAAAATGTTTCCAGACCTTATTGCCAATTCCATTCTCTACAGACTAAAAACCTGAATTTCTTAAGAGAAAGAAAAAAAAAAAAAAGTAAATACAGGGACTTTTGAAGTGGTTTTATATTTAAATGCTAACATCCTTTCCTTGGGGTGGCTGTGGCTTAGGTGGTGGGAGTTTATCCTGTAACCGATTGGTTGCTGGTTTGAACCCCTGCTCTGTCCGTCTCAGTCGTTATGTCCTTGGGCAATCGACCTCACCCGACTTGCCTGCTGATGGGGGTCAGAGGGCTTGGTGGCAGCCTCACTTCTGTCAGTGTGCCCTAGGGCTGGTGTGGCTTCATAGTGTAGCCACAGTAGTGTGGCTCACTACTGTCAGTGTGTGAATGGGTGAATGACTGATTTCAGTGTAAAGCGCTTTGGGGACAAAAATTTTTAAATAGAAAATGGAAGCTTAATAGAGACAATGGTGTATGACTTTTGTAAAATTCTCTATAAAAATTGAAGCACCATGTTAAACAAGATCCAGAGCATGCATGCTTTGAGTAGAAGCATGCATGTAAGCCATATCACCATAATCCACTACAGATATGAATGTGGCATAAACATGCCTCTTGTTAGTGTCAAAAATCCAAAACGACCTAATTTTGAAATCAAAAACTTGGATTCAGTTTTAGCTGTTTTACCAGCATCTCAATGTCAATTGTAAAAATAAGGGAGTCTTTGAGAAGAGTCTAAATATTTGTATTAGGAAACAAACTCATACTTTAAACACATAATTACCTTTTAACCCTCCGTTAAAAAGGTAGTTATCAAACCCGCCAACAGCATGATCTTAGAGGCCAATACTTGTGAATTGTCACTTAAATAATGTGTAATTTACTGTGTGAAATGATTTTTATAAGTCAACGAAACCTTACATCCACCAGTCAAAAAGTACATATTACTGAGACTGTGATCATGCTATGCAGTGATAGAAAATTTGCAAAAATAATGGATTGATTGATGGCATCAGATGGCATCAATCTGCTTGAGTGGAAAAGAATTCCATAAAATAAAATGGTAAATTAAATATCATTGTTTTTAAAACTCTGTAAGAGGTTTGTATTACTACAATAAATATTTAAATTAAGCAAGCCATGGATTTCCCAGTTTACAAACAATAACTGTAATCCTGTTATTGAAAAAAAAAAAAAAACTTTTAAAACAATCCAGAGAGATAAACTTAATAATAAAATATTATCAGGATCTCTTTGCTGACTGGTTTTAATCTAGACTTTGCTCAGGGATGCCTTGATCCCACAGTATATATTTTTTTTTTCTGAAATGCTGCTGAGTTGAACTAAATGAATTGTTTTATGAAACTTTAGATGTTACATGTACCAAATATTTACTTGCAAATGAGACATTTTAGGTATTGTTGAACATTTCCTGCAAATTTTGTTGAAAGGGGACCTCAACTTAAGCCAGACTGCCCTTTCAGGACCGATGTTTTTCATTTAATTGTACAAAGCCTTTAACAAATGACACGTCATAATCATTCCTGTGTCTATTTGGAATTTTTTCCAGGGGGATTAAAGCAGGTCTGGACGATTGGACCAATGATGCCTGTTTCTTGGTTAAATCCTGGATCCAACAACATTTAGATGCATGTGAGCCAGTGTCCTGACTTAGAGTTGAAGTGAACAAATTAACAGCAGTCACTGGGCGGGTGAGTCATCTGGATCTGTGGCACTCTGCAGCAGCTTTGGGGAAAAAACATGGGGCTGCAGGGGAGCCAGTGTCATGCCAGTAATAGACAAAGGAATAATGTCTGTAATGAACAACAACGCAATATAGAGCCACACCCTAGGTTTTACAGGCAAGCAAAGAGTCTGTGGTGCTTGTGTAAAGAACAGATATAGAGCTAAAGCTGTTCACAGAAATGCCTTGTTGGTGACAGCAGGCGACAAGACACTGATTGCAAGGGAAAGCAAGGTCTTGGCATCTGGAAGACTGAATTACAGATGGCATCTTAGACCCTTAGATAGAATTTGCAAGAATTATTAAATCACTGCCCCTTGTTGCAGATGTCTTATTCCCTTAGAAAGAAGCCATTTACAGCGCCTTGCGAAAGTATTCGGCCCCCTTGAACTTTTCAACCTCTTGCCACATTTCCGGCTTCAAACATAAAGACATAAAATTCAACTTTTTTGTGAAGAATCAACAAGTGGGACACACTCGTGAAGTGGAATGAAATTTATTGGATGTGTCAAACTTTTTTAATGAATAAAAAACTGAAAAGTGGGGCGTGCAATATTGTTTGGCCCCTTTACTTTCAGTGCAGCAAACTCACTCCAGAAGTTCAGTGAGGATCTCTGAATGATCCAATGTTGTCCCAAATGACTGATGATGATAAATAGAATCCACCTGTGTGTAATCAAGTCTC
>JAHUTJ010068297.1:0-11605 GCA_036250325.1 Characodon lateralis
GACCATCTAGCCTGGCGTGGGTTAAGTCTCTTGGCAGATTTGAGATATTCCAGGTTCTTATGGTCTGTCCACACAGTAAAAGGATGTGTGGACCCCTCAAGCCAGTGCCTCCATTCCTCTAACGCTAGTTTGATAGCCAATAGTTCTCTGTTCCCAACATCATAGTTTCTCTCGGAGGTCGAAAGCCGGCGAGAAAAAACGTGCATTTTGGGCACTGTGGAGACCAGGCGGGTCTTTAAAGTAAACAGTTCAAATTTGTAAAAAACCTAAATGAGAAGTTAAGTCTTAATTGGAAAAAACACACATAACAATAAGGAATGAATCACGCAATAAAAACCATACTCTTGTTTTATCTCTGAAGGTACCCTATGTATCTTTAAAATGTATTAAGTATTTTGTACGTGATTCTGCAGCTACCCGGTTTGTGTTTTAGACATGATGTTTGGTATTTAAATGTACTTCTTGTCTCAGAGTATTCACCAGTCTTTGGCCGCTCTGAGCAAAGTCATCAGAGGGACCCAACTGTTAACCCCTGACGTCCAGAAACTGGCCACTGCACTGCTAAATCAAGAGGTAAGAAAAATGGTAACCAGGAGTTAAACTGAGACACAGAGGTGGAAAGTAAGACCACCAAGTGTAAAACTAGATTACTATTGCTGAGAGTTTGCGTTTTCAGGTACATAATGTTGTATCGTGTTGAATTGGAAAGTGGTGAACAATGAGATGCTGCAATGCATTTTCCCCAAAGGAATTCCCTTTCAGTTGCTAAAAATAAACTACTTGAATGAGTGAGATTCAACATGTTCTCCAAAGACAGATTTATACAGTTTAAATCTGTATATGTTTCCACTACATGTTACCTTTGTTTTTGTCTTCCTGCACTGTATAAAACCTTATTTTCCCTCAAGTATTTTAGAGTTATTGCACAGATTTTGTGGGGATATCGAGGCCAGGGGGCAGGGACACATACACTATACAGCGCTGACATGTAGATATCTTACAAGCACAGTCTGTATCTGTGTATATCTTCAGGCTGAAATGTGGACAAATGGGATAAGATGATGTAGAGAGGAGCAGACACCCAGTTCTCTTTCATTTCTTTTGTGTTTATAATCTCCTAAGAAAAGCCTTGGGCCAAAATCCTCCTTCATTGCATTCTTCCTCTGTCTTTTTATGATGATTAGCAGGTATTAAGTTTTTCAGTGCACTTTATCCATCACAATGGCTTCAGTCGACTTAAACAATGCATAGGTCTGTTCTTTTACAGAACTGAAGTTATTTGCTTGATATGCTAATTAATACAAAACAAATGGTAGTATGTGTGCAATAGAAACCAGAATAATTGTTTTATTTAAAAAAATGTTTTTTAGGTCTAGCAAAAGTAACCCAAAGGAACAGGCAATTAAACGTTTTGGCCTCAAAATAAAGAAGGAGCTTCATATTTGGAAGCAGAGCAAAGGGAATTGAAAACAGCGATAAAATATTTAAAATACAAATAATATAGTTTATTAAACATGTATTTACCTAATATGCACAGACTATACAGAGAACATAACATTAATTTAAGAAAACAAACATGATACAAACATAAACACAACAAATACTTGATAAATAACCTAGTTTGACCATTCTACTTGGGTTAATTTTACATTTACATCTTACTCCCATCTAGTTTTAACATGCATTGTTTTTCTTGCTGCCGGGATGAATAAAATCTGGAAAAAACCTTATTTTGTTAGTTTTCCATTAATAACAACAACAAAAACATTAATCACACTTACTCCTGCCTCCTCCGTAGTTTTTATGTTTCTCAAAGTAAGTTCTCGACAGTAGATATCTATAGAAGTCTTGTTTCTCTAAATGTTGAGTTTTTGTAAATTGCTGAAACGTAATCAAAGTCCCCCTTTGTGGAAATAGTGCAGTAAGAGGTAATCACTCTACTGATCCATTGCTTAAATCTACTTTCTAATTTAAATGACTCAAAATCTGAAACTTAAGCAACCCACTGTAATATTCATAATATTCAAATTTTTCATCTCTACATTTTTTATGCCAAATGTTATTGAAACAGTTCTCCAGTTAGAGTTTAGCTAGATCTTCCTTTAGAACTTTCCTGTCTCCTAGGATAGATGGTAGGGGTTTATCTGCTTGGGTCGGCTCCAAATCTTTCTATTTCATCTCACTGTTAGAAACGCAACAGCAGACTAATGAGCACAATTGTTCCGCTCTAAAATAATCTTTGAAGCATGGCAGTGCCATCCCACCTTTGTCCTTAGAAAGCTGCAGTGTCTGCAACTTTCCTCTTGGTCTTTTCTTTTTCCAAATAAAGGTTGAAATTAATCTGTTCCATGTGGCCAGTTGTTTTGAAGGTGCTTACACAGGCAAAGACTGAAAGAGAAAGAGCAGCCTGGGTAATATATTCATCTTAATAATATATATTCAGTTATATAGATTCATAGGAACTAATGACCAGGGATTTAAATTCTTTTTAATATTATTTGTTAAAGAGTGGATAGTTATGATCATACAGTATATCGTTGATATATCCTTAGGTAGATTTACCCCTAGATGTTAAATAACTGTGTTCTTCCATTCATCATTTTACGAATGTTTTCAGGTGGTGGATATCTAAAAATGAGTGAGTTTTATACAAATTTAACTTATAAGCAGAGTATGAACCAAATGTTTTTAGTAGGGCAAGTAATTTACGCAACAGATTAAGAGAATATCATCAGCGTAAGCACTTATCCTATACTGCTTGCCTCCAACCAGAACAGCTGATGTGTCTTTGTCTTCTCTGATAGCCTGTGTTAGAGGTTCTGTGAAAAAGGCAAACAGGATGGTGCCAAGTTGACAGCCCTATCTGCATTCTCTTAAGAGATGAACAGTTTTGGATATAGTCCCATTTTTAAATTTTTTATTTTAGCTTTTGGTCTGAATCAATTAGATCAGGAAGACTACATCTGCTAGGATTGATGCATCTACTATGTCATCTATGTTTAAAACAGATATAGGTCTAATATGAGTTACATTCAGTCTTTACCGCGTTTTAGAATGACTGAGATTACTGCTTGTTTCTAGGACAAAGGAGTCTCTTCCCTTTTTAGAACAATGTTAAAGTAATGGTACTAAGATTGCCCTCAATCTTATACCAGTCTGACAGATAACCATCAACGCCTGGCGTTTTATTTGTTGTCAGTCTTGATTTTGCTTTATTCATTTTGATTTCTGTTATTTCTTGAGTTAACATTTTGCTTTGCTCTTTTCCTATAGACTGGAAACCTTGCAATGCCAGAAAGCTAGACTCCTTATCAAGTTCAGCTGCTCATGGTTGTGCATATAACTTCGTGTAATACTTTTCATTAAGGTTTATATGTTCTTTAATTCGTGACACAGCTTGTTATTGTCAGGGTCTTTCACTTTAGCAATCAGCCTGTTTTTGGATTCTCCAAGCGAGACGTTTTTTAGATTTTGGGCTGTTTTCCTAAATAGCGCTATAAATTTAGCTTTCTTCTCTATTTGTTTTTCATAGATGTTGTTTAGTATTTGTTTTGTTTCTTCTATTTGGTTTAAGGTGTTTGTATTGTTACATTCCATATGCTCACTCTCTAAAGATTTAAGTCTTTCAGTCAGGGCCTTAATTTTTACTTCTTTTCCCTCTTCTGCGCTGACCACATAATAATCTTGCCTCAAAGTACAGCCTTTGCAGTGTCCCACAGTGCGCTAGGGGGCACATCTCCATTATTATTGTTGGTCATATATTCTTTTGGTTTGTTATTAAAGTTAAGTGTCACGTACATCCCAGTGTGATCCGGTGTCTTTTACTCCAATGTCACATTTTATGACTCAAAGTCTATCTCTGTTAAACATAAGAAATTAATCTATTCTCGAATAAACCTTATTTGGGAATGAGCAAAATGTACTTTCCATTTGGATGTACTTCTCTCTATATGTCAGTCATTCCTATTTATTTTAGTAGTCGTCTGATATATAGTGCTTCAGGCTGCATCTCTTTTGTGTGATGTCAGTCACCTCTGCACATCAGGACTCCTGACTCTTCTTCTGATTTTAAGTTGAAGAACTTTTTACCATTTGTCTTAACCTGGAGTTCTATAAACATTCAGGAACATCACTGTTTTATGATTAACAAAACATTTAAGGTACTATACCTCTTTATCTGCTATTTGAGATATGAATAGAAAGTTTATTCCTTTTTTGATAGAATTCAATTCAGTTCAAAAATACTTTATTAATCCCAAAGGGAAATTAAAATTGTTGTAGCTCATATTATGAAGGTTTCTTCAAAGAGCTGTTGTAGATGCTGATGGCTGTGGGCAGGAGGGGTCTCCTGTAGCAGATCTGAAGAAGCGTCATTCAGTCATGGCATTGATGTCCTCTTCATGTGGCTGGCACAGTGTGTCCCAGTCTGTAGCCTCAAAGCAACCTCGAAGGGCTTCTTCAGTTCTTTTTATTACAGGTTGCCTCTGAACAAGGGGCTTATATTTCAAGCACAGAAAAACAAGAATATGATCTGATTTGCCTAGAGGAGGTCTTGCTTTAGAAATGTACGAGTTCTTGACATTTGCATAAAACAAATCCAACGTTTTGTTTTCTCTGGCATAGCAGCTGACAAACTGTTGACAACTGTTGAAACGTTGGAAGTGTAGCAGAGAGTGAAGCATGATAAAATCACCAGATATTGCCACAAACGCATTCAGGTGTTCTATCTGTAGCTTAGCAACAACTCAGCTGATGACATCACATGCAGTGTCGACAACAACTAAAGGTGGAACGTAAACTGTTGCCAAAATAACACCGGTGAACTTTCTGGGTAAATAATATGTATGAAAACTTACTGCTAACGGTTCAATATCTGGATTGCAGAGACAACACTTTTCAGTAACATATCCTGGATTACACCATCTGTTGTTCACTAGTACCGCCAGTCCACCTCCTTCGCGTTTGCCACTCCTTAAATCTCTGTATGTTTTTAATGTCAGAAAACCTGGCAGAGAGACGCTGGAGTCAGGGATATGATCCTGCACCTATATCTCAGTAAAACACTTAATACTGCATTCCCGGTAATCTGGCTGGGTCCTTTGTAGGGTTTGGAGTTCATCCAACTTGTTTCCCAACGATCTCACATTGCCCATCATGATCGATGGAAGAGATGGTTTGACCTTCCTCCTTCTCTCTCTTCTCTTTGCTCCTGCTCTGCATCCACAGCGCCTCCTTTTCAACTCATCAGAGATTTGGGGTTGTAGTTGACGTATTATTTGAGCTTTTGAGATATTAATCAGCTCTCCCGGGTTGTAAAAAAACAACCCAGTTGCCATGGTGACGCATCATAACAAATGTCCAAAAGTAAATAAGTATCAGCAAAAATCCTGCCAGCTGCACAGCATCCGACATTGGAGACGACAATTGTCCAATTAATATCAATTTTATCCACCACAAGAAGAATTTGTGTTAAAAAGAAATAATCAGAATAAAAAGTAACAGAGCCACTCCAACCTGCTGCCACCTTGAGCGGTGCCACTCTAGAATAATGAATAATTCTAGAATAAATTGCAACTCTTCTCTTGTTTGCTTTTTCAAAGGATGAATAGTATGTGTTTCTAAATGCAAATTTTTCTTTTTTTTTTTGCATTTTATCTTGGAAAAGTATGTTTCTTGTAGGAAGATTAAATCTTGCTTTTCTTGTATTTCATTTTACCTTTTGTCCTACTTCTTTTTATAGGATTACGTAACAAATTCAGGTTAAGTGAGACAATTTTATATCCTTGGTGCTTCACCAATAAGGATAAGCAGTAATAATTAAATCTTGTAAGTGGAACTAATACTAAAATCTACTTTTTTTTTTGCAGATAAACTATATAAATTGGACCTTAAGGTTGCCATTTATTTTATGTGCCTTTATGTTACTTTGCATTTTTTTTACATTTTTACATTTTCATCTAAACTTGTATAATTTTGAAATATTTGCCCTAAACTTGTATTAGTACTGCCTTTTTAGGGTTGAATGGTGGCTCATTCAGACAAACACCCGTAGGGAGTCAGGAGTGGGAGCCATACCTTCCATCATCTGCTTTAGTCCAGATAATAAACACCTACATGTAAATGTAAACTTTCTGAAAGTTTGTTACTGCTTTGAACATTAGCCCACGTTAGCAATGATGCAGCTAACATCACTTTACCACTCAGAAATTGGACCCATTCTCTCCTCCACTGGCTCGGCAGCACCAACATCGCTGAGTCAACGCCTTGAGTCAGCGGCTTGAACTTGATAAGGCTCAGGCCCGCTGGGCTCTTTAAAGCTTTCCTCAACCTCTGGTGATAAGGGATGTGAAAAATCCTCCACCTCAAAAGATCCATCGGTGGCGAAACTACCAGCGTCGCTCTACTCACTCTCCAAGCTCCAATATGTCAAATTTAGCTAGCTGCCACTTTCCATCGTCCTCCTGACCTCACCCACAAAATGTCACACATTGGAGCTGTAACGACAGGTTACCCTTTTACAAGCTGGCTGGTATGTGGCTGTGACTACTTTGCTACATAAATCGGGGCGAAGAGGTGGCAGATTGACTTTAACCCCCTTTGCCACCTTGGTCCTTTCACACAACGTACACAGACAGCAAAAAGATATCTTTATGCTGCCTTAAAGTATTTTTTTTAAAGGGGCCTTACTATAGCATATAATTTGACCAGGCTGCCACAGATTATTTGGACATTTTAAAAAATTACTGCTGCATGAGCACAACACCTTTCACAAGCCAAGATATACCTCATATGTGCTCCGCTGCTACAGAATTGACTCAATGGCGACTCAAATATCACAGCAATGATGTGATAATAGCATATAATAGCATTACTCACTTAATGTAAACACTTAACTTGGTATGCTAGATATAGGAGATACAGGATTCAATATGTCAGCATTCATGGCAAGATAAGAAGCAGTTTAACAGCAGCTTCTGGATTAAAACTTTTCCAGACGGAAGCTGTTATTTGTTTGTTTAAGCCAGGAGTTTTGGTGGATTTTTGTGGTGGAACTATAGGCGTTGCACAATGCATAGGCTGACGGTAGCCTATAATGACGCCTTTAGGCCCAGATTAGGGTGCCCAGGTGGTACAGTGCCAGTCAATTGTTTGTGGATGCTCACATTCCACTTCTGTCACTACACCTCTGTTCTGAGGAATCATTGGATGGAGAGTCTGTTTAAATAATTGTTGTATTCTGTCTTTCTTTCATACTTATATTTAGAAATCCATGATATATCGGCATTGACATTGGTATCGGCTGACATTTTTTAACATGTCTGTTTTGGTCCGATAAATAAAACGGGGCCGATATTTATAATGAATATTTATTACTATCTTGTTGCTGTTTGTGTTTCCGGAGGGGGACGGGGGCGACGGGGATGGGCCATGTGGTATTTGTTTGAGCACATGACAGTGATAGTGATGCAGTGCAGGACTGTAGAGTGTTTAACTGAAGCAGAGAAGCAATGTAAGTGTTCTGGTTGTTCTTTTCACTGTGTTGAAAGTATAGTAAGATATATATATATAATATCAGTTATCGGCCGTAACAGCGATATTAATATCGGATATCGATATCTGCCTGAATTTTGATATTGGGGCATCCCTACGTATATTTATTAGCAGTTACAGTTAAAGTAACACTACCCACCGATTTACTATGCAGTGTTTTGCTGGCAAAAGTCAGTCATACTTTGACTCACTTTTGACAAACTTATCCAAACAACTTTTGAGACTGATCAAAACAGTAGTTTTAAACTATTCCTTTAAGGGTCTGTATTCTCAACTTTTAGACGTGTCTCTTCTTCAACAGACCTGACACAAACAATTAGCCCATCACCAGAACTCTAGATATTTGGAGGTAATTCGATTCAGGGGTGTAGGACTAGAGATACTTCTAAACGTTGTAGGACACTGGCCCTCTAGAACTAGAGTTTGAGACTTCTGTGTTAAACAATCCACATGACAGGAATACTACCGTTTCTTATTCCTGCAGCAGAGCAGCAGACCTTGCAAAATGCTTATGAATTGCTCAGAGAGCACAACAAAGAGTCACCAGACCCCCAAAAGTCCAGTTTGATTATTTTTAAGGATTTCTGTGGGAGGCAAACATTATCTAAACTGGACCCAACAATGCACTGCCAATGTTCCCATTACAAGACACCATGGTAATCTTAATTGGTTTGTATTTTAATCATAAGGGGTGTGCACTTAATATATGGTAAGCAGTCAAAATGTTACGGTGGATCTGTGTGCATGTCAGTGTATCAAACAGATGGTGAGAAGAGTACAGAAAATAGGTTGCTAAATCTTCAGAGAAATGGCGGTGACTTTCATCTTTAATTACGCTTTTGTGAATCACCAGACCAAGGCATTTTAGATAAACACAATTTTTAATCGCTGCCAAAATTTTATCAAACATCTGATGACTTGTAGCCACATCTGACAATGCTTTAGACATTGCTGTTATAAGCCAGTGTTTTCTTCCAGCAGTACAAGGACGACATACAGTGACAAACTGAAAGGAAGTCACCCAAATCAAATAATTTTTATTTATAGTTATACGGACTTTGGTGTATCTGCAGGGCTTGTTTTCCGTAGCATGTTTTAAGTTAAGGTTACTAATAAAACCAAAGAAAATCAATGCTCTCTGTGACATTCTGTGCCTAAGTTACATGGAGTAATTGACTTCTTCAACAAATACTTCACAAAGACCTAATTACATCTAACATTTATTCAGTTAACAGATGGTGGTTGCCACTGCATCAAAAGCCTTCATGTGACTGTTTCAGACTGTAGAGACTTTTCAGAAAACATTATGATGCATAACTGTCAGATCACAGGCTTCAACCAGCCATTACTGATTGGACCATTTTCAACCAGGGGAAGAGGAACAGAATGAGCTCTGGAGGTGATTTATCTATTTGGAAAATAGACCATTTGGGGTTGTAATAATATAAAAGTATGGTATGCATAGCTATGAGAGATCAGCTCCACTGCCCCTGTGCTCAGCTGTGCAGTAAAACATAATTAGTTGCTTGGAAAGTGGCCAAGATACCCATCAGAGGAGAGTGGTAAGCAGTGCTAAAAAACAGAAAGAAATATCCACACTGTCTTTACTCAGGATTAAGCTTATTAATATGAAGATGTGATGCTGGTAAGACATATTTTATTAGTTGAGCAGTTTTAGTTTTTCAGTACTAGTAGAAGCATGTCAATATATTCCTTTAAGGAAAACTTGGGTTCTTGAATAAATATAAAATTCTTCTTATTGGAAGCATTTGAATAATTGAAGAATATAGTTATTGTGCCACTGTATACTTCTCTGGGTATATTTGTGTTCTGCTATCTTTAACTTGTCTCTGAGCAATGATTAAAGAAAGTTTTTCAAACACTTGCTTATACCTTAGACGTGACAGACTACACATATATTATCACGTTGAAGAACATACTTTGTTTCTGATGGTGATCCTTGGATTACTCCAAATTCACAATCTGTGATCTTGTACTGTGTTCATTTTTGTACATGTGTAAGACAATTTATTTGTTTTTGTTCAACATTTGTTAGTACTGCAGAATGCTTTAACTGTTTCAGACATAATTGTTGTCTCCCATTTGGTCTTTTATTTCACCAATAGCTTCATAGCAATGTATCCAGTTCCTGGGACAATGCAACATGTTTTTGGTTCACAATATTTAGTTTGGTTCAGACTAGAGACTAGATTTTACCAATATTGTGAAAAAGACTAAGATCCCCCTTTTAATTTTTTTTTTAATTTGTTTTTGCAAACATGGTCAAGGTAATACAAACTGTGTTTTAATGAATCTGTGAACATTGATGAATGTTCTCGTCCATAGATAGTTGTTTTAATGCTTGTCTAATTTTATGACTTGTCATTATAGCCCGAAAGATCTGAAAATGCTTCCTCTGTGTTTTTTTACTACTAGAATAAGGGTCTCATATATCTGTTTAAAAAAAATCAGTGTTAATTATACAACAATTTAGTTTGGTATTTAAGCTGTAGAGAAGGTGATAATCAAGTACAGTATAGACTCATTAAAAGACCCTTTAAGTGAGTATCGTTAGCGGCTAACAGTTGTGGTTCTCTCTCAGTGCTTACCAATCGTACATGTTTTGTCTGACACTCTGTCACTGTTTAATTTTTGTAATGAGCACCCGAAATGCTGCCACACTAATTATTTAAAAGTAGTTGTGGGTTCTTCATTGTTTTTGTAAATGAGGGTTGTCAACCAGTGTAATGAGAAGTAGTCAACTCCATCAACATAACAGGGCAACTTGAAAAATACTTTCTGTCTTCCTTCAACAAAAAGACCGGCATCCCTATCCACCTTACATGAAAACAGTCACATTTGTGTGTGTGCCTTTAAAAATGCTTCACAGTCAGACATTAAATGTCAATTATTGAGTTAGTCTTTAAAATGAATGTTATTAACTTACCAGATTTTATAGCAGTATCAGTGGTATTTTCCACTTTCTGTATTAGTGTTATGGTTAAACTTTAATTGAATAAGTATACGGTGTAATATGACTTGTGTTGTTGTTTATTTAAGGTTGTATTTACGTACTTGTATGACATGATATGTGTCAGAGGAGGTTGTATATATAGCTGACAAATAAAACCCCTCAGATCTGAAAAAGGTTTAATCTACTTTTGCTAAGCCTTAGAAGTAGCTAAAGAGCAACCTAACAGAGTCCAGGCTTATCAGTTATATCTGGCTATTGTAGGAAATGATGTAGAGAATGAATGATGAGGGCTATATAACACAATGTTTTTAATGTCTTATAAATTAATGCTGTAATAACTTTTATACAGAAGTAAAGTATATTTTAAGACAACTTTTAATTACCAAATCAGCCATTCTTTACATTAGCTGTAGGCAAGAGGAAGACTTTCAGCTTATTTAAAATAAAAAATCTCACCAGCAGCTAAATGTCAAAAGGCTCATTCTGGCCACACTAGAGTTAGGTGTTGAGTTTTTCTCATTATAACTTCGAATGTTTTACTTTTCTCTGTGTTTTTCTATGCCTTCACCGATGTATCAGTGTCCTGTAACATGGCAGAATAAATGGGAAGGACCAGAGGAGCCGATGCAGTACCTCAGAGCCGTTGTAGCACGGGCTTTAGCCATACAGGTAACACAACACCGTGCATACATGGCATACACACTCTAGTCTCTCTTTTGTAGGTTCAGACTTGTGTATTTCCACCATCTAAACACAACGTGCTCCAACAAATCAAAACATATAAATGTTTACCATTTATATGTTTGTTTAACCATTAATTTCAGACGAGAACATTTCCAAACTTCTTCCTCACTCTCCAATAAGATAGAATTTTCCGTCTCATTACAAAGGTCTTAGTTGTCCGGTATTAAACACAAAATGAATATCTTTTTGTCAAAACTCATTTGTTAAAAATATACAGTGCCTTGCGAAAGTACTCGGCCCCCTTGAACTGGTCAACCTCTTGCCACATTTCAGGCTTCAAACATAAAGATATAAAATTCTAATTTTTTGTGAAGAATCAACAACAAGTGGGACACA
>JAHUTJ010068298.1:0-11603 GCA_036250325.1 Characodon lateralis
CAGTCTTTTTGCCACCGACAGAAACCGGTTCTTTGACTGTAAATGAAAAATTACTATTTCAAGGTGGCCTATTCCATGTTATGACAAAGACAGTGTATGCTTTAACTTCGCACTAAACAAAACACATTGCAACATTGACAGTAACGCTATAGTGTCATTACAGAGTACTCGGAGCTGGATCAGTTTGATTATGTTGTTTAAATGTGAACATATGCCAGGGCAGGGTTTATACTGTAAAAATGATTTAGTGTCACCCAAAGACAATTTAAACAAGCAATCACATTGTATTTTGGTAAAATATTGGCAAAACAAACAAAACGAATTCAGAAAATCATTGGAAAATAATTTATTTGTATGCAAGGCGGCTTTACGCAAGAGGGGGCAATGCCCCCTCAAACAAATGCATGACCCCCTCAAATCAATTTTCAATCACACAAGCACAAGACCCTGTCTTGCCTCTCCCTCCTCCTACATTTAAGGGCAAACATAGTCGCAAAACATATCTCCCACGCGGACGTCCACCGGATATATCGCAAAGCTAAATTTTTATAATCACCTATGCTTGAAATAATGCTAATATTATAGTGCTGCTATTATTATATTAGGCGGCTTCTGGCCCGATGTTCCTTTAAAAGGAACCTATTATGCAAAATTCACATTTTGATCGTTTATATACTTCCATTTGAGTCTCTAATGCTTCTACATCAGTCCAAAAGCAAAACGGAAAAACTGCCGTTTTTTGGCTTTAAATGAATATTTTACATTTTCTAGAAAACGCGCGCTTTCAAAAGCTTTGTCACAATTACACTGGCACCCAGCAACCTGGCACCTCCCCTGGCTAGCAACTGAAGCGGAGCTCCACCCACTTGATTTTCAGTAGAGGATCACGTCTTGCCTGCTGGTTTTACCTGCGCTTTACAATGGCTACCCTCAAAGGCAGATGTTCTGTTGGTTTGTCTGCAAAGACCCACACTGGTCTATGCACACTCTCCTGCTGTCAGAACAGAGATTCGTGGCTTCATTTTATTTTGGAGGGCAACGTTCCAGTCACATGGTGAAGACAGTACTAATTTGCACGAAACACTTCACCACAGCTGCTTTAAGAACTCACATGTCAGGATTTGCAGAAAGACTGAAGAAAAATTCAGTCCATACTGTTCGTGGCAAATCTGCAGATGACAGAAATGTAACTACTTGTTTTCATTTTCACATGTACGCAGTACTGGTTGGGGGCGCGGTCAGATACAGCTAATTTGCATAAAAGTGACAGAGCCCTGAAACAGGTCAGTCTGAAAGGAGCTCAAAATAGGGGAAACTGGTGAGGTGAAATCTCATTATCTGAGATTGATTTTGTAAGAAAAATGTAATCAACATGTTTTGTATAGCCCATAGACCAATCCCAAATGTGTAAAAGGAAGTATAATAGGTCACCTTTAAAAAATGACCAGAGAAGGGGGCATTTCAGAGTCTATAAAAGCATAAAATTATTCTGGTTTTTATTTTAATTTCATAAATAAATTTGGAAAAGGATGCCCTTTTTTTTTTGGCTTAATCACCTGCCTCCAAAACTTTCTGTGCATGTCCTGACCAGCACCAGATCCAATTGGAATGTGGTGCTGGTCTGATTTTAGCTTTCTGAATATTTACTGTATTTTCCCCCTTCAGCGTGAAGCTGTCTCTCAACATCAAGTCAAAGCTTAACAAAGTAAAGGCTGCACCTCAGTGTATATTAGATGAACTCTTAACAGCCTTTTAAGTGTTTACAATTTACCAATATAATTTCACCGCGACAGCTGATTAACCAATGACCATCACTGATTGATGATGTCAAGATTCTGTTTTTTTAAAATAAATGAACTATTGATATAAGTAAAAGACACAACATTTAGAGATTCATGTTGGAGACTGTGTGGGATTGGGGGAGTCACACATGAACACATGTTTTGGGGCTGCCAGGTTATTAGACACTTCTGGAAGGAGGAACACTGTCACATAGAACATGCTTTTGGAGTTAAGATTCCTTTTAAATGTATCACTGTGTATATGGGTGATGTACAACAAAAGTTGGATAGAGAAGATAAAAAATTATTTGGTTTACTTATGGCAGCCAGCAAAAAGGCTATCAAACAAAGATGGCTGAAAACGGAACCACCTACCACTGAGGAATGGATTGCTATTGTGCATGAAATTTATATCATGGAAAAGATTACATTTTCTCTCAGGATACAAAAAGATACATTGTATAGGATTTGGTCAAAATGGTCAGAATATGTAAAGCCTGTAAGGTCAGACTTCATGTAAAACCACATCCTCTCACCTAATACCCTTATTTTAGGACATGGCAAGGTGTTCGTACCAAGATATCTGGTTGTCAACTAAGCCTCTATTGCTTTCTGTTCCATTTCTCTATACTTTTTCATTTACTCAATCATTTTTTGTTGTTGTTTTTGTTTCTTTTCCCATTGGTGTTTTCAAGTTTTTCCGTTTGTCGGAATGGGCTGTTTGCTTTGATATGTTTAACTACCAGCAAAAGAAATAAAAAGAAAATTACAACAACAAAAAAAAAAACCACAACATTTTGAGATTTTGAGGTCTGTAGGGTTTTACTTTTCTACCAATGACAACAATTTTAATAGAATGTTCCTATGAAAAATTTCAAAAAACCCTCCAAATGTTGTGAAAAACAGCCCAAATTTTAACAACCCGCCCAAAGCTATTTTCTTTCCAGCCCAACATGGTAAAAGAAGCCCTACTTATATGCATGGCCAGAACCGGCTTGATAGAGCCGATTGTATGTATATACATGTTCAATTTAAATTCTTTGCAGGACAGTGACGTTATGTTTTAAAATTGGCCATAACATACAGATAGCAACTCTTACAAGAAACAATTTTTATGTTGCTAATATTACATTCAGGCTTAAAGATTTTGGCTGTTTATGATAAACTCCAAACTCGTCAAACAAATACTCTCGAAATAAAAAGAACACGGTGAGACTCTGAAAAGAAGTTCAAGGGAGGCAAACCTCTAATAAATTAATTGACAGACATGTTTCTGTTTTATTGTTAAAATTGATTTGCCAATTTCTAAGCTGCAACCGCTGCGAATTACGTCAAACAACACAGTTAAAAGCTGTGTGGTGCTGTCAACCTAGACCAAAGTAATAAAAATTAACTTAAAATTAATTAAAGGTGTGAAATACTGAACATTGTAAAACTGAATGCCGTAAAAATCAACACATGATTAATATGGCCTCTGTGAAAATAAGAATCCATTAATTTGGAGGTCATTAAAATGATAACATGGTAAATATTAATGTTATAAATATTAAGGTTATCAAATTTAACATTGCCTGTTTTCATTTGCTGCCTTGATTTTACCTCCACTTTTACAACTTCCGTTTCATCATTCATCGCGTTCACAGTGTCATTTTTGTTACTTCCAGTAGATTGGAATACGGCAGCAGCCCCAGAACGACAATGAAGTTCTTGTAGTCCATCGCTATTTCCAAGCATTTTCAGTAGTACGGCAGTGATTTGCTAGAAGTTCTCTAGGGTCCACAACTCAACATACAGCGCTCTCAAAAATTGGCAATATATGTGGAATGCTGTAGGATTATTTTCAGACTATGTGTGGTGACTATTTGTCAAAGGAAACAAATCAATCAAACTAAGGACTTAACTCAAATAATCACTGACGTGCACCATGGGTTTGTGGTTTAGGCAGTAGCCTGTTATTCAAAAGAGTCCAATATACAAATAAAAGTATATATTTTCAAAGGTTTATTTCCAGGAACACAAGAAAAAAGACAATGACAAATGTGGGTTCCACCCTTCCATCCAGTAGTTAAACCCAATGGTAGGTTCAACGCGCTGAGCCGGGAAATAGGCGCCTTCTTCGGAGGAGGGAGGGAAAACTGCTCGGTTGGCTGACAGCTGCCGAAGTGAGCTAGTGGAGAGAAACGCCGAAGGTCTTTTTTTAAATTAAGAGGAATCTTAATAAACTGAGTAGATATTTGAGTTAAGCAAACCTATATTCCCCCTTAAAACATCTTAAAAGTTTGGGGATGCTGCTGTATTTCAATTTTCCGGAAGTAACAAAAATGACACTGTGAACGCGATGAATGATAAAACTGAAGTGGTAAAAATGGAGGCGCTAAAATCAAGGCAGTGGAGTTAATTTTTGTTACTTTGACCCCTCATATGTGTGCGCAATGATGGTCCGATGGCACCACTCTGGACATAGTTCTGCCCTCCTGCGCAATAGCCTGTAATTTAATATTCCGAAGGCGAAGCAGGATGTAGTCTTTGCCTTACTGGGTCCATCCAGACCACAAACATAAAACATCTGCTCACAGAATAACTTCTAATTCAGCTTTCTGCATACGCAATTACGTATTCAGAGGTGCCCTCCGCAAATGAACAGTTGGAGAAAAAACTTGTCAGGTGGCAATGACAAACCTCCTGCTGTGAATAGCGAAGAGTAACAAACTGTAACAATTCAGAAAAGCAAGAGCAGTACAGAAGGAAATTTCAGCACATAGATCATTCATAATGATGCAGCGCAACAACCCCTGCACGTGTCAAGTAACACAGCAGAGAGGATCTGTTTGCTTTTCCTCCAGTTCTGCTCGGGACAGTAGCAGCCAGCCAGTAGCACACCAATTTCCTCATTTAAATACGGCGGTCTGCACATCTTTTGCACCTGTTATCCATTGCTTGTATGCAACATGCACACTTATTGCACATGCAATTTATATTTTGTGCAAGTAATTTAGCGCCCCTTATTTGGGACCTTTGAAGATCAGGCCCAGAACTGATGTCACTTAATTGTTGAAGCTTTGTAGGTGGATTTCTTTCTCAATGCTGCTTCATATACAACCTCAGCTGGTCAGTTTATGAGTTTGAACATTAAATATCTTGTCTTTGTAGTGTATTCCGTTCCATATAGGTTGAACTTGCAAATCATTGTATTCTGTTTTTCATAAGGTTTTACACAAAATCCCAACTTCATTGGTGTTAGGGTTGTACAAAGAAGGCAAGAATGGGTCTCCATCTGTTAGTATATACCCCACAAGTTGATATTGCACATAACAGAGAATTACCAATTATAAAAAAAGATAAATTGTTGATATAACTTTGTCACAAATTTATTGTCTTGCTAATAAAAGGCTTTGAAACCTTTGACACCTTAATACTTTAGTATACCACAGAACCGACTGCAGTATCTGGAAAGATTTACAAAGAATAATTTGGTGTACTTTGCTTTGGTCTGTGTGTCTCAAGAACATGACTCTAATGCCACTTTTCCACCATTTTCTGCCATTGCTAATTTCCAAACAACAAAAACCTCTTTTGTAGAGACACACCTGTTCATAATGAGGATCTCTACTTTTGAATTTAGGTGTATTTATGAAATAGGACATGTATGACTGTTAATTTGTGGTTGTGTTTAGAACATATGAAAATGTGGTCAGGAGCAGATCACTTGTTACAATATCCTGATTTGTATCTTAAAGATTTAAAGGGTGTTTACTTGATATTGCTGTAATTCATCTATTTGAATAAATAACGCACTGTTTCTGATCATTTAACACCAGGTAATACTCCATCTCACCTTGTCCCTTAGATGAAATATTAAGCCTTTTCCAGAGCTTTTTTCTGTTTTACTGTTTAATAGAACTGACAGAGAAGGTCTGAGAACTTGAAACTGAAGTCTATTTCCTTGTTTGTGCACACAAACTTGATCAATAAAGCTGATTCTGATTCTGAAATGAAAGTTTAAAAAAAGTCTTATGTTTAATTAGTTACAGAATGATTTTTCCCAATATGTAAACAGATTAAAGGTATGGTAATGGATGAATGTTGAGCTCTTTTAAGCAGAAGCTGTAGAGCATACATGCTGAGTACACAGCAGTTTAGGGAAGTGCTGAAGTCAGAATGACCAACAGAGGGCAGAGTGACACCACATGATCCCATGGATTAATGCGAGTGCCCTCCTCCATTCTAGTTCAGTTCAGATTGGTTTTGGATTTAAGCTCCGGATGTTTTGTACCATTGTTTAGCATTATAAAAATGTTCATGCTGCATAAGTCTTTGCTTACATTGTAAAAACATTAGTAAAATATGGCCAAAGGGTCAGAAATAACCCCCTGGGCTGTGTTCATCTATGTTGTCAAATAAGAATATTTAAAAAGAATAAATCAAAAACCAGTATATTTTAAGTAATGTAAATATTTAGAGTTATAATGGTTCTTTTTTCCTAGACCACCCAGATGACTGTTGGATGAAAGCTTCACATAAAGAGGAAAAAACTAAATGTTTTTTAAACATGATGGGAGATTCTTGTAGTTTAAAGACTAGCAAAGATCTCCTTAGAAGTAGAGATACTGTTGGTAGTTACAATTATGCCAATCCACCCATTTAGTGCCATCAACTAACTGTTATAAAAATCTGGAAATTGGCTCCAAGTTCTTTTAAAATTGTGTGAAGATTCTCTTAGAAGACTAAAATGTTTTTACCAAAATTAAAAAATTTAAAAAGTGATAGATGTTTGGAAGGTCTTTAGAAAGCAAGGATCTAGCTAAAAAAAATCATCAATTTTGTCAGCAGGAGGAATGATACTGAAAAACATTTTAGAATATGCATCACAATATTATTCCAAATTACCTCTGATTCAAGACAACATCATAGCATGACACATGAAGGGTTTTTATGAGGAAAAATCATGCTTCAGTCAATACAGCACTAAGCTATTTCATAAATACACCTAAATTCAAAAGTAGAGTTCCTCATTATGAACAGGTGTGTCTCTACAAAAGAGGTTTTGTCTGTCTAGCACAAGCAGAGGAGCAGCGGGTCCCAAAGCCTCTTAATATCTCTAAATAAATAGGAATCAATAATATTTATATGTTTATTCCAAGATTATTTCTGACATCAGCCTGGTTAATTATGCTAATAGCTGGAAGGTATGAATATTAGGCAGGGATTATCTAAATAAAATGTCTCATTTTAAAACTTATAAAGAAATGGATTTTGGTAAGTCTCATATATTTCATATAGCTGTGGAAATGATCTAAATCTGTGTTATAATTAAGAAATGTATTTCTTTTCAAGGACCAAATTACATAAGAAGCATGGTAAAAAAAAAAGAAGAAAAGTGGAAGGACCTGTAATTAATATTTATGAAAGAAATCTTTAAAATTGACTACAACCCTAACAGTTGCTAATGTGCGCCCAGAGCTCAATGAAGCTGTTTATCAATTCAGAGGAGCAGTATAAACTTAGAGGAGGCGGTGGAGGTGCACATAATGCTCAGCCAAGTCTAAACTGCTCGCTGGCAGGCCTCATTCATCCTGCCCATCTCCTTTCATCCAGTGTAGTAAAATATTTACACTGCATGCTCAGTAATAGTGCCTTCTGGTAAGGCCAAAGCCAGCAACTTTTTGGGAGTTTGGGAGGGTACTTTTCATTTTTCTGTGTGGTTTGCCTTTTCATATAAAATTAGCTGCATCACTTTCATCTAACATAAAAAGTGATTTCAATTGACTGAAATGTTAACCAAGACATTGTTAATGGCAATATAAAAAGATGATATGATTTTATGTGTAACAGGGGTAGGTAGGCTGTTTCATTTAAATATTTGACTCGTTGTATTGCTTTTAAAGGTGCCTTGCACAAGTATTCATACCTATAAGCTGCTGCACATGTTGTAATGTTACAACTATACACTTTAGTCTATTTTAATGGGAAATAGACCAACACAAGTACTACATAATGGTGAAGTGGAAGGGAAAATATCTATCCATTAAACATTAAACATTAAAGAACAAACGGCATCATGAAGACCAAGGAACAGACAGATAAGGGGGAAAGTTGTAGAGAAGTTTAGAGCAGAGTTACGTTAGAAAACAATATACCAAGCCTTGAAAGTCTCACAGAGCTCTGTCCTACCCATCATCTGAACGTGAACAGATGGTGGACCAACTACAAACCTAAGGAGAGCATTAATCAGAGAAGCAGCTAAGAGCCTTGTGGCACCCTTGGAGGAGCTGCAGAAATCCACAGCTCAGGTGAAAGACTGTTCACAGGACAATTATTAGTCATACGCTCCACAAATGTGTCTGTCATGGAAGAGTGGCAGGAACAAGAAATCCTGTTTGCAGTTTGCCACAAGCCATGAAATGGAGTCAGCAAACGTGGAAGAAGGTTCTCTGGTCAGATGAGACAACATTTTTTATTTTTTTTCCCAACACGCTAAATATTATGAGTTGAAGTAAACTATTACTGCACATAATACTGACCACGGCGATCAAATGGTGAAACATGGCAGTGCCAACAACGTGCTGTGGAGATGCTTTTCTTCTGCAGAGACAGGGGAGCTGATCAGAGTTGATCTGAAGATGGATGGAACTAAATACAAGACAATCCTGGAAGATCAGCTGTTAGAGGCTGCAGAAGGCTGGAGACTGTGGTACAGATTCACCGTCCTGTGGGACATACAACCAGAAATACCATAAAAACATTTTCATGCATTTAAATGGCCCAGTCAAAGCTCAGACCTATTTTGCTGTTGACATACACTCTCCATCCAATATGTATAGACTTGATTAGTTTTGTAAAAATATAATTGGGCAAAAGTTTCAGTCCCTGAATGTAGAAAGCTGATAGATACAGCTATAACTGTAGTAAAAGGTGCTCCTATAAGGTATTGATCCAGAGGAGCTGAATACAAGACTTATGCCACACTTTACAGATTTTTATTTAAAAAAAATGTAGAAAACCACAAAACCACATTTCCTGTCACTTAACAATTACCGCATTACCTTTTGTTGTTTTGTTTTTTTTGCATAAACTCCTATTTAAATACATAGACGTTTTTAGCTGTGATATGAATAAAGGTAAAAAGCTGAAGGGTGTGAATACTTTCAGCAGGCCATGCAAGTCAGTGGGGTCCTCTCAATAAAAAGGACTTCCAGCTCTGCTCTGCAATAGCTAAAAAGTCCTTCCAGCAGGTTTAAACTGAAAGCAAATATCAGTTAAATGTGAACACTGAGCCATGTCTCTTCACTGCGGGTGTTTCCCGTTTTATGTGATCATGTGAGGAAACAGTTGTTACAAATGGTGTTAGTGTGTGCTCCTTTATCTTATTACGAGGCTCTGCTGGGAACAGATTTTCTTACCAACCTAATTAGTTCTGGTGACTTATGAAAAAAGATTATGATGATCCGCTTACTGTGAATAGCTTTATGATCCAACCTGACAACAGTTAAATTGCTCCCCTGAAGCTCAGACGTAATGATGTTCTTTAATACAAGCTGATTTAGACGTGAGACACAATCAAGAGAAAAATTTAAGTCTTGAATGAATCCCATTGTAATTGTTCAACACTCTGCGCTATTTATGGAAATGACACAAGGACTTTGACCAAGCAGAAGGCTAAGCTGTCCTAACAGATTAAAAAAACACAAAACATTTATTTTAGATGCAGCTGTAGTTCTGAGTCGGACTCATTTAAATCATTGCCAAACTGTCAGTTTGTCAAGTGGTGCTGTGAGATCTTTGAAATAGGAAACACCTCTCTGTCAGATACGATTTTCTCCCATCTGCATTCCTTTGACTACTCTGCAAGCATGCCAGCTCCAAGTTCTCTGCTCTGAGAACATCCAGAAACCCAAAGAGTATCTTTTCCTTAGATGTTATAAACACACAGATAAATTACACAAAACAGTCTTGGATTAGAGCATGAAAAATACTCAGAGCAGCAAATATAAAAGTTAGTTCTTAGCAAGTTACCTTAACGTTTAACCTCATTTCTGCTGCTGCTTACTGCATTTGCGGAACTTCATTTATTTTTACTTTTTCTTTAGTGACAAAGACATGGAACAGCAAACTATTCAGGGATAAAATCAGTTCAATGCTTTATCATTCACTGCATTGCCATATTAAATGGTTTCTAAACAGAGGTGATTTTTGCCTAAATGAGACCCTGGGTGAGTCCCGCACAAGTCAAAATGCAGAAAGTCATCGGCAATCAATGCGAGGGATAAAATGCAATGGAGTTCCACACACTATGTCACCTAGTCTCCTTTTCCTCAGCAGCAAGCAGGGGGCTCTAGCTCAGCACACAGTGGTCCCATCTCCTCACTGACGGCATATTCATAAAATTAGAAAACTTGTTCAGGGCCAAACTGACAGATGAGTTTGATTTCTTCTCTTTGGCACCGTGCTGCCATGTGTAACTGACCATATGAACCATATTAAAACACCTATGATCTGTGTTCTGGTTTCTGTTAAGTTTTGTGAAAATTGAACGTTATCCACAAAAGGAGTCATTCTGGATCCAACAATAAAATATTTCTACATGCCTGGATTTATTTTACAGTAAAATTCAACTTTTTATTAGAGAAAAGCAAACTAAATATCAAATACATACTAAACCTTTCACATTTTTACCTGGAAAATAAGATCCTTAAATTAGAAATAAAAACATATTATATAGTTCCTTATCATATGTACTTTGTGTTGGTCTATCACACAAAGTCTCATAAAACTTAAAATAAATTTACATTTGTGGTTGTAATGTGGCAAAATTTGAAAAACATCTAGGGTTATGAAAATCTTTGTAATTAATTCTGTATAAAATAATATAAAAACTCTTCTATGCAAATACAATTGCATTATTTCGAAATAGAAATAACTTAAATGGATCGATCAGGTGTTTAGATTTTTGTAAAATTTAGCTAAAACCTGGCAGAATTAGAAAAGTGGAACTGGTCTGACCTTTGTCTGACCTCAATCTGGCTGTGTTAACAGGTGCAAGCTAAGTTGTTCTGCTGTTATCGGTGTGAGAAAGCAGCAATAATACCCAACCTTAAATGTGTGGGACTACACATAAACAGTGCCCTTAATTCCAAAACAGACAAGGCCAGATATCTCATCTGTTTTGAATATCAAAAACAGTCACATTAAATAAATAAGAAATATCTAAAATAAATGAATAAAAGTTAGTCAATTTTAATACCCCTGGTGAGTGTCTCTGGGGAGCCCGGAGCTTATCCAAGTCATTTGGAGAGGGCAGACAAGTTGGCAGACAGGACAAACGATGCATAAAGTCTCTTATATGTAAAGGCAGTTTAGACTCACCAACAAAACAGAACACTAGGATTCTGGACTGTCGAAAGAGAGATATAAAACAGATACATGGGGAGCAAATGCAAATTCCACACAGAGAGCCTACAGCCAAGACTGGGATCATTGGTGGTCCTGTTGATGCCCAGTTTGGACCAAGCTTCAGCTGTTGGACAGTTGGTCTTAAATTAGATTGTGGACTACTTTGGTATAAAGAGGAGTTCATGATCAATTCAATTCAGTTTTATTTATATAGCGCCAATTCACAACACATATTGTCTCAAGGCACTTAACAAAGTCAGGTACATACATTCCAATTAATCCTAATCATTGAACAGTGCAGTTCAATTCAGTTATTTATTCAAATTGGATAAAAAGTTTTTCTATCTAAGGAAACCCAGCAGATTGCATCCAGTCAGTGACTTGCAGCATTCACTCCTCCTGGATGAGCATGTAGAGACAGTGGACAGTCAC
>JAHUTJ010068299.1:881-11599 GCA_036250325.1 Characodon lateralis
TTCACACTTTTTTTTTCAGTATATAACTCCACATGTGTTAATTCATAGTTTTGATGCCTTCAGTGTGAAGCTACAATATTCATAGTCATGAAAATAAAGACAACTCTTTGAATGAGAAGGTGTGTCCAAACTTTTGGTCAGTAATGTATATTAGTGTAAAAACCACAGCATCAACATCTAGATCTGCATCATTAGACTTTTTGTCCTTTATAAATTTGAAAACAAGAGTCAGGTTTCTTTAACCATACGTAACCTGACCTGGACAATGGTCAATTTAAAATTAAAGACTTTTTCCAACTAGAGAACAAAAACTGCATAGGAATCGTGTTTCAATGACCTCAACCAAAGAAATAGACACGTTTGGTCTAAAGACATCATTGCGTGTCTTTTGAGGTGTCTTGTCAAGAGCCTAAAAAAAAATACAAAAAAAAGCTGGCCAATGGGTTTGAGCTAGCTTAAAAGGACAAGTGTCATATTTTAGAACTAGATAACCTGTGACCTCATCTTTACCACAAAAAGAGTTTTTGAAGCCACATCTCTGTAAACATAAAGGTATTACCATACAGTATATGGATGGACATGTTGTCTGCAACCCAAAAAAAGCACCGGTCAGTTGTTAAATAGAGAAGACAAACGGTTTTCTTGACAAAAATGTTTTTCTAATGGGAGTTTGTCAAATAAATGTTTGGCAGCTTTTTGGAGACACAGAAAAAGGATGAAGTTAGGAATCCTCCTACATGAAATTTGTGAGAGCTTAGAGGCCAGCTTCTCCTTATACACAAAAAATAGGTCTCTCCATTCAAAACCCTTTACCTCAAAAATCCTGAATGATTTAAAATCTTAGCTTAAAAGGAACGACGCAAAGCTGAAGGACAAGAACACAGCACAGATCCTGCAACCACTGTGACAAATCTATGGCAGAAAGTTAGCAGCCAGGCCATAGAGGGAATCCCAGATGCCGTTTGTGAGCATAATGTTTGTTGGGTAGGAAAATGTGGGGTTCTTTTAATGTAATTTTTACTTTTTGTGTTCTTTTGTGTAAAAAGACACTGCTGAACTATTAAAGTTATTAGTGAATAACTATTCTCTCCAAATGCTCCTCTTGTATGGGCAGAAACCTGTGCCATCAGAAACTGAATTTGAATTTCTCAGATTAAATCTGTATTTGCCTAATTTGAAATTTAATGCATTGGTCTGAAAATAAATTACACTAAATTGAAACTGAATTTAACAGTTTGTATGAAATTATTGCTTTGTATTGAAAATTCAGTTTGACTACTTTAAATTACAAAAATACATAAATAAAAATAATGGTGGAGTGCTGGCCCGGTGGTTAGAGAGCAGGACATTTGAGTCCCGAAGAGGCCACAAGTACCCTGGTTCAAATCCCACATTATTATTATTATTATTATTATGCTCTACAAGTAAAAATTGTCCAGAAATTGAATATGTTGCTGTTTAAGTTGTTAAAAGTTTTACAAATAAATTAAACAAAATGGTATGTCAATGTATTTTATTTAGTGTTATAATTTTATATTTATGAACACAAAGATTATTTTGAACATTTTACATGGCTGAATAATGAACAAGAATAAAATTAAAAGATCGTAAAATAAGAACATTTGAAAGAAAATAGGATTATAAGCCATCAGGAACATGTAAAAGGGTATTTAAAAACCATGTAGTTATTTACAGTGGAGACAGCGGTATTAACCTTCAGGCTCCATTTGTTCATCTTCACCTTCAGGCTCCATTTGTTCATCTTCACAGCTCTGTGATGACACAAGTTTCTGCCCATACTCATGCATGTTCCACAATAATAACCTTTAGCAGCAACCAGTTTCCTTTCCTCAGTGCTTGAGCCAAATGAATAAAAGTGTTTGTATTTCCTATTGTATGTCAGTGTTTTAATTCCCCTTCCAACCACTGTGCGTGTAGCATTTACTTGAAATGATGTTTTAAAGCAAAACCAAATGTTGATGTGGGAAAACAAGCAATGTCTTCAGAATAGGAATTTGACAGCTACATTACTGTAGTTTAGTTGATTTCTACAAATTTCTATCCCCCTTCTCCTCTAAAGATCCTGCCTTAAGACCAGGCAGCAGTGGTAAGTATGAAAAAATTTTCTCAATCTGATGTGCCTGGATAAATAAAAGGTTAAATAAAAATAAAAGGACAAAAGAACTCTCAGGAGTAAAGCACAGACTGTTTACATGAAGGAAAGAGAAGATTTTCTGCTGCTTCCATTCACTGCTTCTGTGTTTTAAACAACTACTACATGGCTTGAAAATAAAGTAGACTACTTTGGTGACATAACTGTTAGGAGAAATGAGTGTGCTGACACACACCCATGCAGATCAGAACAAAGCTGGTTGTCACTGAAGCAGAAATTACATCATGTATCCGATTGCTGCCAGAATTTAGCTTTTTCAATTACAGTTTTTGTCACAGTTGTTTAGTAGTCACTGTTCCGAATTACAGACAGACTGGGGTCACTGCTAAGTGCTTTTAAAACCCTAGGTAGAGTGCAGGTTTGTTAGGTCTCCAAGCTGCTGTTCCCAGACAACACTTCTCCTGACCTACTCCTCCTCGATTGACCAATCATTTTCATTTCTTTATTGTCCATCCTCATCTTATGAACCCACATTCAAGCTAAAGGCTTTTTTACTACCTTCCACTCAGCATAAAGCAGTGGTGGCCATTGCATTATGCATTGATGCTGAAGTTTGGTGTTTTAAATGCCATGTCATCACTCTTTGGCAGCTTGTATCAGCTTTTGTTTTTTCACGTCTTTTTACACATTTCTTAATTTCAGAGATGGAAAAAATATAACCATCACGAGTTACAAGGTAGACCACAGTTTAAAAAAAAAAAAACATTTTAAAAAATGAAAACATATGTCCTAGAAGTGTGCCTTGATTGGCCATTTTTATAGCTCTGTCAATCTCCACATAACAAAACAATTTGTGTATTTGAATTCCTAACCATAAAACTGACAATTTCTACATGCAACAATTTTAAAAGACAAACAAAAAACAAAGAAGATATTTTGCTCTTGGTTCAGTTTCAGCTAGGAGTTCCTGGAACTGTTTGGACTGAAAGCTTATTTTGCTGACTGTTAGAAGTATACACCATGAGGATTTCTGAGAACCACTTAGAGATAAAATGACTCTTCAGACCCAGTGTCCTTCTGCTGTGCTCACCATCAAGCTCTTTACTTGCCACCAATGTGACAGCCATTGATGTTCTGTACCTAATTTGTCGTATTTATTGGGGACTTCTCAAAATAAATAGTAAAGTTGAAGATTTTTACTCTACCAGATCCATCTACTTCACTAGCATTGGGCTGTTATTAGAAAGTTTGTCATTCAGCTGTTAATCAGTAAATTAGATCTTATGAATGGAATTGTACCATTTACTGGAACCCCAAATCTGAAGTTTAGTGTGAGGAACTGTCTACTAGTTAAAGTGTGTTTTTGCCGAGCGTCAGCTCTCTGCGTCACTCTCATGAACATGAATGCCTGATTTCATGGGGATAACAGAACTGGTAGAAGATTTCTTGCCTCACAGATATTGAACTTATCCCGAAACAAAGCAGCCCGCCAGCCATAAATCCCCAAAGCATGCAAATGTACAACCACCACTCATTTCTATTTGGCATGTGTGGGGACAGCAGTTATGCTGGGCGCTTTTCTGGACGGCCTTTGGGATCTGAGAACACAACAAAAGGAAATATGAGGCCGGATGGAAACCAGAAAAGAAGGAAAGAAAGTAAAGAAAGACTGGAGCAAACAAACAAACCAAACTTAGTAAAGCCCTCTGCTGGGCTGGGGCCGGGACTGGAGCGAATGTGTGCGTACACGCGAAGTAATGTGAACAGAGTGCTGGGGATTAGGACAGATCCTGGGCTGTCCAACTCACAGCTGGCTGATGATCCAATCCTGGAGCACAGCGCAGCGCAGCGCACCAGCCGCCATGGGACCCCCCCATGCGTGCCTGCATCTGCGGGTTTGTGAGAGCCTGTATTAATGTCTGTGTGTACAGGCATGTGGGTTCAGCTGATGTGCATATCAGCGTACATGTCTGCAGAAATAAATGCAATCCACACTAGCTCACTAAAGCCACAAATACTCACGTGGCTTTGAAGTTAGCAACAACAGTAGGCATGACTATGAATACAGTGTATGTAGCCCCCAAAAAGCTTTATATAAACAGCAAAGGAAGAAAAGGAAACATATTTTAAGCTTATTTACACAGCTTTGGTATAGCAAGAGCACATAAATGGCTGAATGTTGAAGGTTCATGTCCTGCTGGAAGGTGAACCTCTTCCTCAGTCTCAAGTATTTTGCTGTTTCCGACAGGTTTTCTTTCCCTGTATTTCCCTGCTACATTCATTATCCCATCAACTCTAACCAGCTTCCCTGTCCCTGCTGAAGAAAAGCATCTCCACAGCATGATGCTGCCACCACCATGCTTCATCGTGGGGAGGAAAGAGTCACTGCTGATGTGTATGTTTTCCTCTACATATAACATTTTGCACATTGGCCAAAAGCTAATCTTAGGTCCAAACTAACTAACCAGATCACTTTCTTTTACAGGTATGCCTTAGAAAACTGCAACCAGGACTTCTAATGGTTGTATAGCCAGACCTGTGGAGTGCATTAATGATAATTGTCCTGTCGACAAATTCTCCAACCTGAGCTGTGGATCTCCACCCCATAGGCATTTACAGAACATCTGTATTTACATAGAGAATAAATTACACACAGGTGGACTCTATTCACTGACATCTGAAGTCTACTTTGTGTATGTTCATTATATCTAATGATATAAATGACATACATAAAGTTTATTGTTGTAATGTAACATGAAACAGTTCCAGAGACATGAAGATGTATGTGTCACCTTGTTTATACACCTTTTAAACCAACTCTGATCTGGGCCCTAGATTCAAACATTAATGAATCAGCATTGATCTCGAGAGTGACCTGAGTGCTGCTGTTATTTTCAAAAACTGCAACCTCCCTGGGGGTCCAGAAGTACAAGGGGTTCAGATCTTAGACGGAGCAGATGGGGGGGGGGGGCTGGATCAGAGACGGCCCGTAGCGCCACTTCGACTCAGATGCCAGCAAAGTGGAGGTGGGGTACTGGTATGGGCTGGTATTACTAAAGATGAGCTAGTTGGACCCTTTTGGGGTGAAGATGCTCCAATAATGGTTCCCTTCCTCATCTGACTGAAACCCTATTAAGAATTTGTGGACGCCTCTTAAACAGGAGATCTACCTTGAAACACTGTCTGGGAGCCTTAGGGTGCTGCTACAGAGGTTTGATCGTCAACAGATAAAGAAACTGGCAGACTCCATAAATGGAAGCATTAGAATTATTTTTGAAAAGAAGGGAGGCTACACACATTTGTTCCCCATTTAATATTAATTTTGCTCTCTGTCTGTGCAAACAGATATTCTCCCAAGAAAGCCAAAACTGTAACTGTTTAAAAATAAAAAGGAATCCTCAAAAACACAACTTGTCTAATATTGTGCACACATTGTAAATAGATATAGGGTGTCAAGTAAAGCTTTCAGGACCCAATATACAATTAAATTAAACTGAATGTTAGATATGTTGCCCTGTTTTGTCCCTTTATCTCCTTAATTCACAAAACTACTAACCTATAAAGAAATATAAACTGTTTTATGTGAACAAAACGTTAGAAAAAAGGGACAAAATGGCAACACATGGGTACCAAACGGGGATATAAATTCCTGAAGAGGCAAACTGCCACACTTAATTTTTGTGGATGAGGAGACGTCTGGCCTCTAAGCTTTCACAAATTTCATGTAGGGCGTATGCAAGAATATTAAACTTTTAGAACAGAAATACATCAATATAAATTAAAATTTGAAGTGGCCTCTGCTTATAATGACCAATATTGAATTTTACTGGTTACATCCTAGGCCAAGTCAACAGCTGTCAAACATCTAAAGCGCGTCAGAGGACAGATAAAACTATAAAGTCTCTCATGCACAGACTGACACACAGGAAGTAAAACGGTTCAGTGCAGTGGTTAATCCAATACAGGTCAAAGTCATTGTGTTTGCCACATTAATATGCACATCATTCTCCACAGCTGGTGAAAAAAATAAATAAAATAAAATCACACACCTACACACACACACACACACACACACCGTTCATCTCTTGCTTTAAAACACGCAAGAGCCCACCATGAAGCCAATGTGTAACTGCTGGCAAGCTGACAAACACTTAAACACAGATGAGAGCAAGGAGCTGCAATGGACATGGACACACACACACCAACCAACACATAAGTCCACACAGATCACGCAAACTAGCACCCGACAGCCTCCAGCACCACGGGACATTTCTGCCACATCTGTGCCCATCTCACACACATCGGCTGTGGACAACGGGGGTGAGACAGAGTCCTGAGTGGCTGGCGTGGTCTGGCAGAGTTTGGCAGGGAATGGTGTGGGGAGAGGGCAACAGCAGTCAGCAGATGACAGGAGGAAAGGAAAGGAATATTGCATTTAATAGTATGAGTAAAATGACTCCTTTGGAGCACTTTAGGGTTATCAAGGATGGTGAAGAAGAACTCTGAAAGAGCTGAAAGAGAAAATACAGAAAATCATTCAGATAAATATGTGGAATAAACATATAAAACAATATCAGAGGACTTCAGGGAAATAAAATAGAGAATATCTGAAAAATCTAAAGAAAATAGACAGAGAGAGCCGGTAGTGCCCGCAGTGAGGACGGGTGCAGAGCACGGGCAGGTGGCACGGAGGCCAGGCTGTCCAGTGACCATCAGCCACGCTGTTGTGTTTGGGTGTGTTGAGGCGTGTGTGCACGCCAGGGATAGAAGAAAGGCTTAGGCAATATTTTGGCTCTGCTGGAGCTGCTGCTGGGCTGGGCACTGGCCTGGTGGCACGAAGCGGGCAGCGGGCATGTGTGTGAGCATGTTTATTGCACTATGTTGTGGCATGCTTAACAGGATTAGAGGTGACCTAGTGAGGTCCAGTTGGTATCGGGACCACCACACAGCGGCGTGCATGCACGTTTGTGTTTGTGTGTGGCTTGTATAATAGGATTAACTGTTACCTGGTGTGGTACAGTTGGTGTGCTGGTCTGAACTGGACTGGGCTGAGCTGAGCTGGGCAGGGGCTAGGCAGAGGGGAGTGCTGTGTGCCCATGAGTGTGTGTGTTTGTGTGAGTGTGGTGGCATGTATAATAGGATTAGGTACTACCTGGTGAGGTGCAGTTGGTGCTGGGCATTTGCCAGCTGTTCCTCTAGGCTCAGGGCTTTGGTCTGCCATTGGCTCCCAACCCTTTGGGCCACCTCCAAATGCTGCCGACAGCAAACCAGCTCTGAGCTCAGACTTTCCACTTCCTGTCCCACAGAGAGGGAAGAAGAGAAGTTAGCAGAGATGAGGAAATCTTTCACAACACCCATCTTCTGCCATCACAAATTTACAACAATAACCATGATTACAATGCTATGAAGACTTGATAAGCCAAGAATAAAAAAACGAATAGGTTGCGATGCACATTTCCCTTAAGAAAAAATAAATAAAGCATTAGATGAGAGTTTTTGCCAAACTCTATAGCTACCAAAATAACAGCGGAAGAAAACTGTGACCCTGATTAGAGGTAGAAGATTAAAAGGGGTATAATACAAAAACAAACAGAACCAGCTACCAACTTGTTTTTATCTCAATAAATTATATTATCAGTAAAAGGGTAATATCAGTAATTCATTTAAGAAAGTCAAACTCATTGTATGGATTCATTACACGCAAGCATTTATTTCTGGTTGTTTAGATAGTTACAGCTAATGAGAACCCAAAATTCACTGTCAGTATTTGTGTTTTATAAGACAAACAAACAAGATTCTTATTTCAGAAATGTTATGATCTACATAATCATAGGCAGGACTTCCAACTTGACAGGTATCAACCCCTCCACATGGAGCGTAAGCAACAAGAGTCACTGCTAAAGAAGCTGGCTGTTCACAGAGTGCTGTATCCAAGCCTATTAGTGGAAAGTATGTATGGAAGGACAAGCTGCAGAAGCAGGAGGGATAACTGCAGCCTTGAGATGAATCAGAGACAACATCTGGGACTTCTTACCTGGGCTAAGGAGATAAAAGGACTGAACTGTTAGTCGTCCAAAGTCATCTTTTCAGATGAAAGTAAATTTTGCATTTGATTTGGATATTAATATCTGGAGGAACAGTGGAGAGGCACATAATCTAAGCTGAATGAGGTCCAGAACCAAGTCTCCTCAGTCAGAGATGATTTAGGAAGCCATGACATCTGCTGGTGTTGGCCCACCGTGTTTCATCAAGTCCAAAGCCAACATAGCTGTCTACCATAATATTTTAAGAGCATTTCACGATTCTTTCTCCTGACGAGCTTTATGGAGATTCTGACTTCATTCCCAGTCAATAGTACCAACGCTTGCTTGAAGGATCATGTCATTACAGTGCTTCATTAGGCAACAAACTGGCCTGACCTAAACCCCACAGGGAATCTATGGAGCATTTTCAAGAGGGAGATCAACTATGCAGTTAAGCTGAAGGCCACTGTTCATTTTTTTTAATTAAATCACTGAAAAAAATAACTTTTTGCTCATAGTCTATTATTTTAAAATGATCCTGTAATTTCATGCAAAAAATAATTATTTGTATGGTTGTTTTAGTTTTATTTCCTATTCATCAAAAAGCCTTTATATTACAATTATCAGTTAAAAGGATCAATTATTCCAATTTATCTGATGCCAACACAAAAATAAAGCTACATGATATAAAACAGAAAATTTAGAGGCTGAATGAAAACATACCTGTGATGCTTTCTCCTTCTCTCTGCTCGTCTTGGCCTTCAGCTCTCTAAGTTCTCTATCAGCCTCCTCTTTTTTCAGGTTGGCATTGCTCAGCTGATATCGCAGATCCATACACACCTGAGGAAGACTGCAACAACTAAGAAACAACTCACAACTTTTACAACATAGCCACTGAATCATAGTTAGCTGGGTCCAAAGTACCTTGCGATACACCTTTGCTTTGAATACGCTTTAACTGGGTCATCACACCTTGACATCTAATAGAAAAACATTCCTTACTAAAACTCTCTGATCCATATATGGTGTGTTTAAATACTTTTATCACTCCTCCTATAAAGACCGCACTAATTCCACAGTAAACAGAACTAAAATCAAGCCTAAGCACGATGAAACTGAAAATTTAAAAACTCATCTTATTTGAGACTAAAAACAAATACCAAAAACAGGTGTTCTGGTGCCATCTACTGGAAATATAAGAACATTACAAGTCACCAGCGCAAGCTTCATCATAGTTAAAAACAGCCTGTCCCTGATCATTGAACAGTTGCTATCTTCTGATTTAAGAATGGGAAAAGACTTAAATAAATGTGAACAGAGAATCAAGTGTTTCTCCTGCAAATACATCTGTGCACCTTGGCGTTGTCTTGCTCCTGATAGGTTAGCTTGCTGAGCGTGTCCTCCAGCTGATTGGTCAGTGAACTCCTGTCTCTGTGAGCTCGGTCTAGGTGTCCTTCCAGCTCGGCTACACGCTGAGACAGGCTGGACGCCTGTAACACAAACATTGTTTTTAAATGACATTTCATTAAGAAAACAAATTTGATTACCTATATTTAAGTTTTTCTTTATAAACCAATTAACTAAATAGAGATGATCCAATTTACTTCATTTAACCTCCGCCCAAATCATAATTTTTCATTACTCCCATAATAAAACCATGTACAACAAAATGTTTCAGAGAAACCAGAACTGAAGCTTGCATTAACGCAAGAACTAACTACAAACAGGTTTCCGAGTCCTAGATTCACATATAGAGAGCCTTATGAAAATATCATACCCCTTTAACTTAATTTTTTTCAACACTTTATATGACCACTAATCCCTTTCGATTTAATGTATTGAGATTTGATGTGATGAACCAGCAACCAGCATTGATGGATCCCTTCATATTTAGCGCCATAAGTCAATGACTCAGAGTGGATAGAGAACATCTGTGAACACCAATTTTCAGATTAAGCCATAGACTCACATAGATTTAGAACTGGGTTATTCCAATACATGAATATACTTTGATCTAAACCATTTCAGCGTAGCTCTGGCTCTATATTTTAAGTCGTCCTGCTGGAAGGTCCAGTCTCAAGTCTTTAGCTGCTTGTAACAGGTTCTTCTTGCAGGACTGTCTTTTTAGAAGCCATGCATCACTCTCCTTCCTTCCTTTTTCATAATTATGTGACAATCTATCACATAAAACACCAATAAAATGCAATGACGTGGTTTGGTATTAAGCACTCTAAGATTTACCGTTTGTGCTAGCTCTTCTTTTTGTTTGCGTGCTTCCGCCCGGCCCTCCTCTCTGGCCTCTGTCATCTTGGCCTGCATTGCATGCGTTTCTCTGTCCAGCTGCTCCCTCTGCCGTAACAGCTCCCTGGATAACTGCTCACACTGCACCTCCACCTACTCGCATACAAATGGATGCAGAAAGCTTATCAGAACTTTATTTATTGATATATATATATATACATACAGGTCCTTCTCAAAATATTAGCATATTGTGATAAAGTTCATTATTTTCCATAATGTCATGATGAAAATTTAACATTCATATATTTTAGATTCATTGCACACTAACTGAAATATTTCAG
>JAHUTJ010068300.1:0-11596 GCA_036250325.1 Characodon lateralis
GCTGTATGCCAAAATCATCCGTATTAAGACAATAAAAGACCTGAAATATTTCAGTTAGTGTGCAATGAATCTAAAATATATGAATGTTAAATTTTCATCATGACATTATGGAAAATAATGAACTTTAGGGTTAGGGTTAGGGCGTTAGGGGTACTTTATCACAATATGCTAATATTTTGAGAAGGACCTGTATATATATATATGTATGTTCTTTCTTTTCCAAAGTTAATACAATTGGCTGGGCTTTCTTTGATAAAAAAACTTTTTACCAATTTCAATAATAAACTGAACTTGACTGGCTTGCTTAATATGAAATGCGATTGTATGTATCTGACTTAGAATCTCTATGTATATTTGGATTTAATTAACTCTATATTTCTGTATATGAATTAGATTTTTTTTTTCTAGAGTCAACATTCATTGCGAATCGGAACTATATAAATAAACGGAATTAAACTGAATTGCATTGGAAGGTGATGTGGAAGGATTGATTCCGTGTGTCATCATGTCTTGCAATGCGATTGAAATGAAAGGCAGAGACGCCATAGTTTGACAAAGGTATACAATGACACTTGGAGTTCATGATCAGAGGCTTGATTGTTAGTACTACTCCTGTGGTAAGTTTCTAGCAGAACATTGTAGTGAAAGGTAAAAACCATGTTTCTTTAATTGATATATCAAATTATTTTCAGATGACAATTATAAAAGGCTATATGTTACATAAAATTATGAGGTATGGCTCAGTTTTTCAAGCAGCAGCAGGAAGAAATGGTGAGAATAATCGAATCATGCCTTTTTGTCATCATGGAGCTTAAATCCTGGAATAAATAGATTCCAACTTGACAAAAGAGAGGTATTACTTTATCCTTCAACATATGCAACAATACTTGATTTAAGTCATAGAACAAAAACACAAAAAAATAAAAAATTAAATCTCAAATCTTTGGCAGAAATTCAATCTGAGCTGCCTCTCAGTTACTTGGCTCCAAACACTTGACTAAACCAAACAAACCAAACATTCCTGACATCACATGAAGCTTGTTGGAACAATTACAAATCTGGCTGAGATAAAAGGGTCTTACACAGGTTTTACAGGAACTGAAAGGATCAGAACTGCTTCAGTGAATGTTACTGACAGTACAGTAAAACAGAAGGTAGAGAATAGCCGACGAAATCGACACAATTATATCTCCTATATAGGCTAATACTAAAAGCTTCTTAACACATTGCATTTAATACAACCAGTATCTGGATGGTAGTTAAAAAAACAAAACAAAAAAAAAAGCATTTTCCTGTCAGAATGTGATCAGTTACAGCACATTAGAAAATGTTTGCAAAGTGGGGTCGGATCAGTGCCAGCTGGAAAGACAAGCTATTCCACCTGATCCAAATGAAACAGCAGCCCAGCAAAATGAGAGGTCTGCTGCTTCCGATTGTTGTTTTAAACCTTAAAAAATGTAATCCATTTACTAGCTTCCATAGATATTTCAGCAAAGCTTTAGAATTATGGGATCCTGTTATAGTATGTTATTGTTTGCATGTCTTCTTGTTCTCTCCATTTAAAAAAAAGTTAAAACATTTTTTATTTAACCTGTTCTGATTTTTTTTGTGTTTGTTTGTTCACCAGTTAATGCTGTATTTTGTTTGAGTCAGAATCAGCTTTATTCACCAAGTTTGTGCACATACAACTTTGAGATTGGTTCCACTTAGCTGTCAAAGAACACATTTTAAATATAGGTATATAGGATGGGAAATAAAAAATAAAGGTTTATTGTAAACATGTATATGCATTTTTACAAAAGAGCTTCAATTAGTGTAAAATTACAAGGTATCAACCTGGGCACTCTGTTAATTGTTTATCTGAGAGACAGTCTCTGTAGCACCGACCTAAAGGTAAAAGTCTAAGCTGTTTGTGACCAGGATGTGTGGGCTCTGCAGAGATGTAAGCTGCCCTTTACCTGAGCCTAGACCTGTATAAGTCCTGGATGGAGAGAAGGCCAGCCCCAAAGATCCTCTCTGCAGATCTAATTGTTGCAGTCTGGACCTCTCCTGTTTTGTGGATGTGCCAAACCAAACAGTGACAAACAGCATATACTGAATAATGACAGTGTAGAATACTGGTGTTCCTCGAGGGTCGGTGTCGTGCATGTTTTAAATGTTTCCCTTCTTTAGCATACCTAACTCAGTTGATTGCAGTTAAGCAAAAGCCTGTTAATCAGCCATCAATGGAAATCAGGTGTGCTGAAGCAGGGAAAGATCGAAAACATGCAGGACACCAGCCCTGGAGGACCAACTTTGGACACCACTGGTGTAGGAGATGACCATCAGCTCCTGTGGACGGTTGTACTTCTTGAGTTGCCATAGGAGGTGGACCTTCTCCCAAACAATGTCCATATGCAAAGACCTTCTCAGATCCTGAGAAAGGGACCTGGAACAAGAAGTGGTCCACAGTAGACACAGTTTTTGTTCAGGATGGTGAGGGGAAGGCAGTGGGCTGGGTGTTTTCTGGGAGTCCACCATTATCTCCATATTCTTTAGCGGGTTAAGCTTCAGTAGGTTCTGACCACACCAGTGGACCAGCTGATGCACCTTATGTCTGTATGCAGACTCGTCAGTTTCCTGTATCAGACTAATAACAGTGTGGTCATCTGCGAACTTCAGGACTTTCACAGATGGGTCCGCTGAGGTGCAGTCATTTGTGAACAGAGAGAAGAGGAGTGGGAAGAGAACCCAATACTGGCCTGTGCTACTGGTTCTTGTGCAGGAGAAGATGCTCCCTAGCCTTAACTGCTGCTGCCAGTTAGTCAGAAAGATGGTGAGATCCATTGACAGTAGTAGTCAGTCACCTGTAGTCATTTAATCCTGTGATGGTGGGTTTCTTGGGGACCAGTATCATGGTGGAGCAGGACAAGCACATGGAACCTCACACAGCTCCAGAGACTTATTGCACAGTGCAAATGAGGGCCAGGTACTCAGACAAGTTGCCAGGCATGAGTGGGAGACATTTTCAGGTCCTAGAGCTTTCCTGTTCTTCTGAAGAGCTGACTTACATCTTCCTCAGGGTTATGGTTCCCAGACAGGAAGTCTGAGGAGAGGAGGGTGGTTGGTGCATAGGGAGCTTTTGTGTCAGAGTGAGATGTGGACAAGTTGATGGGAGGTGTGATCAGCTGCTCTTCAAACCTGCAGTAGAAGGTGTTAATGCTGTCTGCCAGACATGGATTCTGCTCAGGAAGGGATGGGCTTCAGTAGTTAGTTATGTTTTTCAAATCATTCAATACTGATGTTTTTTATCATCTTGCATTAGCTTCTCTTAGCTGCCCTGATCTACTTGGTCAGTTTGTTCTTTGCCTGCTTATACATTGTCTGGTCACCACTGCTATGAGCCTCTTCCTTGATTCTTCTCAGCTTCGTCAGATGTAAAGTGAAGCATGTTTATTGTTGGTGTATGTGCAAAAGGTCCTGGTCTGCATACACATGACCTCACAAAAACTGATGTAAGAAGTCACAGTTTCTGAAAGTTCATTCAGATCAGTGGCTGAAGCTTCATAAACATTTTGATCTGTGCAGTCAAAGGAGGCCTGTGACATCTGCTTTGACTTATCAGTTCAGTTCCTAAAAGTCTGAACTACAGGCTTAGAAGTTTTTTTTATTTCTGCCTATAGGTTGGAATCAGATAAAGCAGACAGTGATCAGAAAGTCCCAAAGTGGTCCAGACAGCCTAATATGCATCTGTTGAAGCTGTGTAACAGTGTTTTTTTTTATGTGTAGCAGTGTGTTACTGTGAAGCACAAGCTTTACAGGAAATTCCTTACAAAAAATGTCAAACACCTGGTGATATTCCCAACTAAATAAATTCATGCTCAAATGTCACGTAAGAAATGAACCCATTTGCAGGTCACTGACTCAGTGCTATCAACTGGGCTTGTTTTTTTATTGGCATTGTAAATTTGATTTAATTGGACTTTTTGAAATTGGATGCGGAATCTGAATATATACTTCAATTTGCGATATTGAAGTAATTTCTTTCATTTTAAGTTATTCTAGACTGAATTGGATTTCATAAAATTGGATAAGAATTGAACATTTGTGTATTATAAACTGCATTGAGATTATACTTTTAATGAATTGGTGGTGTAAAGGCCATTAACTAATGCAATTGTTGTTTAAAAGAGATTATTTACATTTTGAGGTTATTTTAATTTGTCATTTCCTGTAGACACGGAAGTGCTTCTTGTACATAAAGTGTCCATAAAGCTTGACAGTAAAAAAGACAATGGTAGAGAGAGAGAATTTCCGATCATCAAACTGTCATGTTTTGATTTTAAAGGTAGTGATGTATCCAGTGTGCCAATGCTTCAAAGTGTGTGTCGAGTAGTCCAGATATTTTGTGAAGCATGTATTGAGGCTTGTGTCGATGATGTGTGATGTTCAAGACCTTTAGAGCTGGCTGTACCACGTGACTAATTAAGGGTCTGGATTGCCAGTTTGCTCAGTACTTGAAGTAAAAAGGACAATACAACGTTGCTCATTCCCAGTCACATTTTGTTGTCATGGGATCATATTGCGGGTGTGTTAGCAATCTATTTGAGCTCCTTTTTTTGACTCAGCAAGAAAGAGGGGAGTATTGGAATGGATAGAAAAATGTTCATCACAACTTGTATAAAAGTGCTGTTGCTTTTATCATTCACCAGTTTCATCTTCTGAATGGGTATTTTCTAAAGCAATTGAAATCATTTTGAGCTAGTGTTCATTGGTGGTGTAGTGGTTAAAATTCAGCACTCTAACATCCATTGCCCAGAGTCACTTCCCAGTGAGAGAATATAGCTTTATAAGTCTATCTTGGAAAAGTAAGTTATATTCTCAAGGAGGTTTTACTTGCTTAAATAACCATCATTATTATAAACATAAGTAGCGTAAGCGAACACACATCACAGCCCTCTCCCATATTTGTTTCCACTTTTCTTTTTGATCCAGCCATTGTATCATAAAGACAAATTGAGATCATTTTGAGACCATATTCAGAATTCATTGGGATCGCAGACACCATTTATTTATTTATTCAATGTAAAGCTTTACACAAGAAATTCATGTTATTATAATCACTTTGTCCATTTTACATTTACTGTCCGCATGATGGCACAGTAGAGCAAATTAATCATCTTCATGCCTTGACTTATGAGTCGAACAACTGAATGGAAAGTCTCAGTGCTTCAAGAGGCTTCATCTCGCCATCACTATTGGTAATTCTTGAATGTTGCAGGATGGCTGCTGAATATTCCAGTGTGCGCCAGTGTACTAGTAAAATGTTTGGTTAAGTCACTCAGGCCAAACATCACCATGCAGGCATGTCCCCTGTGACAGACATCTTTTGGTGCAGCTCTTGTACAGGATGAAAGCTGAAAGAGTTTGATTGGTTGACCACGGGGATGGAATGTGGGTGTAGAAATTCAAAGTAAATAAAAGAAATAAAAAATAACATATAAATGGTGTATGTAAATACATGACCTGCTTATATTTTATCACTGATGAATGATTGTTAATGTTGACATTATTTATATAAAATCTAATCTGCTTTGTTTTTTCTTGTCCCTCTCTGTGTTATTACATTTGAATTAAGAAGGTGGGGTCTGAGGGTATATATAGTTGGACTGCTGGGTGTGCCAGAGAGATGGATGGGCTGCCATTTTACAAGTTGTGGCCTTGTGTAATGGCTGGAAGAGAATAAACTGACTTATTTTGCTGTTTAGTCAAGTCAGAGTGATGCCTCGTCTTTTCCACACCTCATCTCTCTGTGTAACAGTGGTGTCAGAGGTGGGATTAATAACGACTGTGAAATAAAGACGACAAAAGACTAAATAGGAGGAGTAGGACGTGAAAGAACCCGTGGGACCAGGAAAAGCCCCCTATGCTGACATAGAAGAAAAGAAGGTGGCATAACTGAGCCACATCCACCATCTGAAGGAGTCATGGCTGGTGAAGATGATTTTGAACCAATGGTACGGCCCAAGCCGACTACATTTGATGCTGCTAGTAAAGAACTTTCTGAAATGTATGTCTGATGATATGAGAGAATTTATGCAACGATCCAAGCAAACAGATGTATATTCTGAACTTTATAAACGTCTGTCCAGAGTGACAGTTCAACAACAACTGTTTTCCCAAAGCGAGAGATTAAGAAACTGGCTCAGCTTTAAGCATTGGAAACACCTCAAAGAGCTTTTGAACACCAACTTGAGCTGCCTCTTCCATTTCAACCAGTGCCTGATCAGCCTCAATTCCTTTTTGAATGAGCTGCTCCAGCACATAGTGTGGAAACTGCCCGTAGAAGTGAACCTTATAGGTCAGGATCTTTAAAGTTTCTTTGTATGATTTGAACTAGCACATAGGGCTGGCAAAGAGTTGAATGGACCGCTTGAGTGATTACATTGTTTACTGGAAAAGCTCTTGAGGACTATACTGGCATGAATCAAGAACAGTCTGATTTGTATGATGCTGTTAAAGCTGCAGTGCTGGATGAATGCAGCCTGTCAGTGGGAGTAGAGATTAGGGAAACCATCATCTTGGAGCAGTATTGTTGAGTGCTTCATCCAGATGTCCACACATGGGTGAAGGAGAAAAACCCAAAGAGAGGAGAAGAAGCTGCAAATCTGGCTGAACACTACCTAGCTACTCATTGGCAACCTTGAAAGTCAAAGATTACTTTCTTCAGACCAATGTTTGTGGAGGTAAAACCATCAGGTGTAACTAGTGTTGACAGTGTGGACACTAGAGGTGGTAAGAAACCTATGCATTCCAGTTTAAAGTATAACCTCATTTGTTAATACTGTCAGAAGCCTCGTCACAAAGCCTCTCTATGTCCTCTAGGAAAACCTAAGTCAGTAGAATTGTGTGTGGCACATTCCAAAGATGATGATCGCGAACTGACTGATGGCCTGATTCCCCATGTGGTGGGTGTGACAATAAATGGCAAACAGTAAATGATCTTGCAGACACTAGGAGTTCACAAACTTTGGTTAACTCTTCTATGTTGAGCAATGCATTGCCAAACTTCAAAAGTCTGTAAACATTACTTGTGTTCATGGATGTCAGAAAGATTACCCAACTGCAAATGTAACAATTGAAGTTGGGGACCAAGGCTTCATATTGACTGTTGGACTTGTGAATCAATTAACATATGATGTAATTCTGGGAGAAGACTTGCTAATCTCAAACAACTTGATTCACTAAAACTCTGTGGCATTTTTCTGTGCTGTCATCACACGTTCAAGGGAAAACGGGTTTGAACCCCTGCCAGAGGCAGATTATGATTTGTATCAAAAAACTAAAGGAAGAAAACTCAGGAAACAAGGTGACAACGAAATCAGAGAGAAATAAAACAAAGGTAGGGTAAAACATCTTCAACATGCCTTGCCAAAAACTCCATCAGTTGATCTCCAGTGGCAAATCCCCAATAACTTTAAAGAAAGCCAGGAAAATTTTCCTTTTTTAAACCCCATCTTTAATAAAGCACATAAAGTTGATGATGAAGTGTTGTGGGGCTCAAAAGTTTAGCTGAATAACCTTTCATAATAAAAGGTAAACATTTGTATCTGTTAGACTCGTACCAAAAGAGCATTGTCTAGTAATCCTGCATTTGGGCCACACTTTGCCATGGTCAGGACGCCTAAGACTGGCAAAGCCTTATAATCGTGCTGCTCAATGTTTTTATTGGCCAAGATTGTACAAACAGGTTGACTTCAAAACAGGTCATGACTGTCAGGTAGTAGCTCCCACCAAAGTTTCAGACCAAGCCCAATTACAAATATTACCGATAATGAATGTACCCTATGAGAGAATAGCCATGAATATCATAGGGCCTTTTCCAAAGAGCAGTAGTGGCCATACATTTCCTTTATTCATTTGTAATATTCAATAAAATATCCAGATTTCTATCCATTACGTTCCTTTCAGGTCAAACACATTCTCTGGTGTTTAGTAGACTTCCAGAATTGGCATCTTTCCAGAGTGGGCATGCCAAAGGAGATCCTAACAGATCAAGGTACCACATTCATGTCATATTTGATTAAATGTCCTTATGACCAACTTAGTGTAAAAGGTATTCAAACTACTCCATACCATCCAGAAGCAGACAACTTGGTGGAATGACTTAATGGTGCATTAAAGCAAATGTTAAGAAATTGTATTGTTGATACTGGCAAAAACAGGGATAAATTGTTGCCTTTTCTTTTGTTTGCATAGAGAAGTATCACAGGGTTCAACCAGCTTCTCTCCTTTTGACCTGCTATATGGAAGACAGGTTACAGGCCTGAATGTTTTAGTAATTTTGCTGACTGGACCAAGTGAGTTGCTAAGTGACAAGGGCCCTACACTATGGCAAGAAAAACAGGCCCTGTAACAAATGAAATCATCTGTCAAAACGAACATAAGTCAAAGCAACTGCTCCATATAAACCTGTCAAGTATCATAAAAAAAATTTGCCAGAAACATATGTAAAGCAGATCCTTATAATACAAGATGTTCAGCAAGAAGATGGTGGCATTTTGGAGGCTGGAGAAGCTGAGATGAGTCCACTCAGAGAATTGGCTAAATCTGAAAACGCTCTAAAGCATCTGACTGAATATCAGTGGCATCAGCTGGGAGAGGTTAAGCAATCATTTCCATCTCTGTTCTCAGGTACACTTGGGCGAACTGATGTCATAACACGTAAGATTATCTTAAAAGACACAAAATCTGTATCAAGTCCCCAGAGACCCTTAAGCGCTTTACACTACATTCAGTCATCCACCCATTAATACACACATTCAAACACTGACAGCGGAAAGCTACATAGTAGCCACAACTGCCCTGGGGCAGACTGACAGAAGTGAGGCTGATATACAATCGGCACCACCGAGCCCGCTGACCACAATCAGCAGGCAAAGCGGATGAAGTGTCTCGCCCAAGGAAACAACAACTGAGGCAGACATATTGGGGGAAACCACAACAACTTATCGGTTACAGGAAGAACCCCTACCACTGTTGCCAGTGTCGCCAGGAGTGGTCAAATCCTATTGTACTTGTTCCAAAGAAAAATTCAGCTATTAATGTACTACAAAGTTAACACTGTAAAACAATGATATTCAATATGAAGGTTTGAATGTTTACACAATAAAAAAAAACTGTTTCAGTCATATAAATTAGTGTTTACAGGAAAACGGTTAGTAGATTTGAAAAAAATGTTGCCTGGTTCAACAAATCTATATTTCAGTCTACCATTCTCATAGTATGTTGAGAATTTGGTGGTCCAGGGCGCTGATGGTCTAATTGTGTGGTGGATATTTTTGGCACATATTATGCCATTTAGTACCAACTGAACATTGTTTAAATGTTACAGGTCACCTAATTATTATTGCTGACCATATTGATCTCTTTATGACCACTGTGTACCAGCAAGAATGCGTCATATCACAGAACTTTGTCAATTTATTTCTCACAAACATAACCCAGAGTTTCCTTATGACTAATGAATTTATTACATTTATAAACAAAAACATATGTTACTAAAATGTTTTGGGAGTAAACCTGTGGTTTGGGGCCCTTTAGCAGCTACAGGGCCCTGTGTATCTACATAGTGCGAGAAATGACACTGCATCTAAACATTCCTCTCCTTTGCACACTGTAATAAAGTTGTTTTGGAAAATGACAAAATGTTTTCTACTTACACAGTATATGACAGAGAAACCCATTTCACTGCCATTCCTGAAAAAAGCTACTTTTAAATTGGATTTTGACACTGTTTGGGCCAGATTTTATGCACAAGTTGAACCCTATTCTGAAATGTCAGTTTGCTCTCTCATCAAATTTATTATCTGAGAATCACTGACTCCCTACTGCTCCCTCCTCTGCTGAAGCCCCCATGACACAACGAAATGATGTGAAAGATAGAGATCTATGCCAAATCTAACCTATTATCCAACTAGGAAAAGACACATCTTGGTACCCTGATGTTTTTCAAGTTCCCACTCTATCCACTGATGCTCTGGGTGCTCTCAGAATGTCAGCTCCTGCCAGGTAGGGTCTCCTTAGTTGCAAACAGAGTATTCATTTGTAAGAAAGAGAATAGCTACTTTGATGAGCTTTGAATTGCCATAATGTTCAGCTTAATTAAGAAGGAGAAGCAGAGCTACATTCAGTTGTAACAAGCTGTGAATTAAAAAGACTACTTAGTTATTTTTTTCTGTGTAAAATTTAAATTCAGTTAGGCACATGTTAATCAAGGGAATGTTTAATCCCTCAGAAGTAATTCATGTTTGACATCTGTGTTCTTGGACCGTGCTTTTCTATGTGCAAATAAGGCATAAAAATCAGCACTAAAGACACCTGGGCAAAGAACTGAGTAGGCAACAAAAATACAAATAATTCTTTTGTAAAAAGAAATAATAAACACAAATAATTATTTTGTTTCCATCCCTCTGTACTCCCTCTGAACTGTTTCATAAATGGCAAACCGCAGCAACAACAGGAAATGCTGATTATATTTTTTTTTCACTTCCTTTTCTCTTCTCTTCACTTCTCTTGTTTTTTTTTTGTGTGTGGGGGGGGGGGGGTAGCTTGATAGCTATGGCACAAATTCAAGTCATAAATTCAAGTAATTCAAGTCATAAATATTTTGTGCTAGTAAACCAGACTGCGTAGCTGTGGATTAGGTTTTGTAACAAAAAACTGGGAATTTCAGCTTTGTGCATGTGTAGATAGCAATGTGTATGTGCGTGTAAAACAGATTTGTACTTGTAAAAAATTCATTACACAAGTTGCAAATTTTCTTATTAAGGGCTCTTTACTGTCATAAAACTTAAAACTACGTGTAAAAATCTTGTGAGTTTCAGCTTACATGTACAGATTTTGGCTAGACAAAGTCCAGTCATCTGTATTTTGTGCTCGTAAATCAGACTGCGTAGTTGTGAATAGTTTTGTTTAAAAAAAAAAAAATACACTGGAAATGTCAGCTTTGTACATGTCTAGATAAGAGTGTGTGTATAACAGAGTTTTACTTGCAAGAATTACACATGTTGCAAGTTCTTTGTGAAGGTCTGTTTACAGATACAAAGCTAAAACCCATGCACCTTTGTGTGCACCTTTGCATGCACCTTTGTGTAAAACTTTGTGCACAAGTTCCCCAACTTGCGTGTGAGTTTCAATTTGCAAGTACGAATTTTGACCAGAACTTTATTTCTTCCAGTCGACTGGTCAATGTCATGTCAATCACAAATTTAACAATCCAATCAGAGAACAGATGGGTTTGGCTGTAGTGGAGGCATTTTTACTGAGTGGCAGGTCCTGGACGGACACTACAATAACATCATTGTCCGGATAAATATTTTTGCAATACATGCACAGTTACTATACCCTGTCATTTCACTATACCCTGTCTGCTTAAAAATCACCATCGTGGAAAATGTCTTCCGATATAAAATTAATCTTGATATGATGTTGTCAAAATAAGGTGAGATCTTTCCATGTAATCCATGCAACATTCATTAACTGCTCACAGTTAAATCCATAAAAATTACAATAAATATCCTTATATCCATATGTGTGATCCATGTAATAATTATTA
>JAHUTJ010068301.1:0-11592 GCA_036250325.1 Characodon lateralis
TAATCAATGGTCCACCTGTGATTAATTGCTATGATTTATTTCTTAATTATCCTGCATCTTTAAAGCCAGAGCTGCATGTTTAGAATCAGCACAGAAGATATGAAAGAGAAGAGGGAGGCTTACTTTTACACTTTCTACTACGTCTTACTGGAACCAGGAGATATTTTCCTGGTTTATTGAGCAACACCTGGTTCTGTCTACATGTAGAACTAGACTATAAGACTGGCTGCAGCCGTGAGATGTAATGTGTTGATCTGAAGGACCTTTTAATGTTTTCAGCTACGTTAGGATTAAATGCTCTTATTTTGACTGAAATAAAGGACCAGATATTTTCACATTATGATGCAAATCCAGCTAGAAGCTCACAGAGAAGGTTGCTACTATTTTCTATGACAGATCATTTAACTTCACCTGTAGCTCAGGTGAAAGTCCCTCATCATGACCCTGAAGATGCTCATTAGAGTGAACCTTCACCTCATGTCTTGCTGAGTGAATCAGTGATTAGCTGTAACTTACAATCAGCCCATTCCGAGCATTCAGGATTTACCGCTATCTTCGTCTGGGTTATACTGCTCTGCTTCCACCTGTTCCTGAACACACACACCCACCAGGCACCTTCTCTCTGTGGTTGCTCTGAAATGAGCCCTGTTCAAGGCGCTCAGTGTAACCTTCCGGGTAATGAAGAAGGCAGGTCGACCTGGAGTAAACTGCTGTTCTGGACTTCTCCAGAATGGAGTCCGTCTCTAGCTGTGCCCGTAGTTGCCCATTAGCGGTGTCGCGAGTGTGCATATAACTATTTTTTCTCTTCTCCTTTTAACTCATTGTCAGCTGAGGTGGAGCGGGACCTGATTATATGGAACACAATTGAAAATATCTGATTGTTTTTAAATAAAAATGTGAAGTCCAATGCCATTTTGTGGCTGCATCTTTTTAATACTTCTAAATGTTTTCTATCAAGAATTCCGGGGCTGCTCAGAAAACTTTTTGGGGCTTCCGCCCTGGAAGCCCAGGTCTAACTACGTGCCTGGTGCCTCCAAGATTTTGTCCGATTTTGCTATTGCTAGCTCTCATGTAAGATCCTTACCTACTTTTAGCGTTAATGGCTAAAGCTTAAGCTATCAAACTTGTAGTATTGTAGTACAAGTTCAAAGGAAGCTAACATGCATGAATTTTATCAATGATGTATCCCGACAAAGAACAAGATTATATGGGTTTGTGTTAGCCTCACCTGACAAGAGGCACATGGCAGGTACCTGGTTAATGTCGTAAAAGTGTAGGTCAGGGTTTCTTCGCATATTCCAAATCAGAATTTCATACTTTTCCGAAAAAAGTTTGCCAGAGACATTTTATGAGCCATTGTTTATGTATAAATATAGAGTTTGAGGTTTTTTTTGAGTAGTCAGGCTTTAATTGTGCCTGTGAAAACCAGAGACTGTTAAGACTGATGGAAAAACAATGGATGTAGGGATCAGTACCTGGATGGATGGATGGATGGATGGATGGATGGATGGATGGATGGATAGATGGACAGTCGTGATTTATGACTGGAAATGCACATCAACCTAACACTTAATTTGTTCTCTTTTGTTTAAAACCATCCTGGCTTTAAACTTTATTTGTTTTTTTTTTAAAGTACTTTTTAATTATGATGCAATTTTCTCTTTTTCCGATTCTTAAAGCATCTCATTTGCTCATAAATTACACTCAAGTAATTTCTTCCTGTGTGCCAGCAGTTCCACTTCCTTTACTCTCTCGAAACTTCTTTAATGCTCTCATAAACATACACTTTTCTAAACCACCCGGTGCCCAGGCAGTCACCTGCACTGAAGGGAAATGGAGTGTGAGGTTTTACTAGTGCAGTGATTACTGGGTACAGCTCTGGAGGAAATATGTGTTTAGTTTGTTTATATGCCATCAGACAGCAGGTGGCGGAGTCAGCACACCACCTCCTGACCCACACCAGGGAGAGGGGTGGCTCAAGGTGCAGGAGAGGGGCGGCGTCTGTAAAACTTCCATCTAAACTGCTAACAAATTGCTAACAAGTAGAAATACTGACGGATAGTGGTGTATTTAGGTGAAACTCCTGTTTTTCTGGCCAAATCAGAGTGTGTGCATCATCTGTCCATGTGTGTAAGCTGGAGAGGGTTATCCTACTGTGTTAGGTTGGGGGAAAAGGGAGGCTATTTTGCATGTAGACAAAAAAGGAGAGATAAAAAATGGACGATAAACGATTGCAGTGTGAGGTGGCTTTGTTCTACTGAAGGACTGGGTTAGGCGGTGGATGAAGAGCTATCTCTTACTGTGAAATCACAGCTTGGCGCAGGTCGCTGCCTTTCATTTGTTTGCTCTTTATGTTTCTAACTTTCAGGGGTTTTTTTAGCTTTTGGTCTGATTATCAATGTTTTTCACTCTTCTGTTCTTTATCTTTTCTGGATTTAATTCAAATTCACCTTAAATGTTTTTAACTTGAAATGTAAAAAATATGCCTTTTCCTCCCTTAAAGGAATTTGGGCCCCTCCAAAATTGCTTCAGTTTATTGAGATTTCTCTCTAATGCTACATCAAAGCATTTCAATCAGGTTGAGGTCTTGACTTTCACCTTGAGTCTTTTCTCTTTTAGCCATTCTGGATTTGCGGCTGTGTTTGGGGCCATCATCCTGTTAATGACCCAGGGTCAGTTTGAATTCATTGTCAACTCTATGACTGCAAAGTCCTGTCGCTGCAAAATGAGCCCAAATTATCAGCCTCCCCCACAATACTTTACAATTGATATGAGGTGTGGTGCTGATTGTTTTTCTCCAAACATTGCATTGTGCTTTGTGGACTCATCTCAGCCTCCTGCCTCCATCTCATCTTTTCACTGGACAATGTTCCTGGAGAACTGGAATTCATTCAAATGAAACTTTTCTTGTCTTGCAGCCATTTCTATTAGTAAAGGGCTTAATAGTAAAGTCAAAGTGCATTTCATTGGCAACCTGGCTGCCTGGCCTTTTTTTCTTGGAAGTAGCAATAGTTTAGTTTTTACAGTTTTTAATGTTACAGTACTGCCAGTCACAGAAATCCCATGAAAGTCAGTATCAAAAAAAGAAAAAAATGTTTAATTGTCTTGAAGTTATGTGAGTGATAAAGGGGACAGAAATTATTAAAAGTGATAAATGTCATAGTGTTAAACTCCAGTAAGCCACAATCAGAACCCATTATTTACAAACGGAGAAGGTATGGACCAGTGGAACCTTCCCAGAAGTGGCAGGCATACCAAAATGTCTCTAATCCAGTGGTCTCCAACTCCAGTCCTCGAGAGCTACTGCCCGGTAATGTTTAGATACATCCCTGCTCCAACACAGCTGAATCAAAATAATTGAATTACCTCTTCAGCATGCCTTCAAGTTTAGGAAAGGCCTGGTAATGAGCTATTCATTACCAGGCTGCTCTGTGAGGGCTCCCTCGTCTTTGAGAATCTCTAGAGGGAGTCCCTGGCCTCAGTCTACACTGGGCTGGTGTGGACGCTGAGGGGACAAGAGGGGGCCAGTTGCTCATGAGGGGGTTCATGCTGGTGCCTTGGTGCCCACCCAATCCTCCCTCACATATGTAATACCACACAGCAGCCGTGTTTGGGGTGTTTGACAGTGGGCCTTGTTGGCATGGGGGAAAACCAAGCAGTGCTCCCCCTCTGCTATATTTGGCCACTGCTTGCACCTCAATTGTATTGCACTAGAGACACTTAGGGCTTTTGGGGTGCGGCAGCCTATGCCTTTAACAAGCATTGGGGACTCGTACAATGCAACCACAGCACCAGTTTTAATCCACTTGAGACATACACATCTGCATTCATTACAACACTTCACTTTACCAAGACACACACACAAACACCGTGGAGGGCATGCTGTGATCGGGGGGGCATAATGTGGTCTCCTGGCTCCTGCCACAGGGCCTGTGCCAGCTCAGCAGCGCTGGGAGTGTGGGGATGGCCTGGGGATATCTGAAAGCACCATAGGAATGTCCAGCAGGGGGCTGCCTGCCTTGGTAGGGTGTTGTTTGTATGGGTGCTCAGGCCACGTCCAGGAGTGGTGGGCCCCTGTCTGATGGTCTAGTGCCTCCGGAGATGTGTTGAGCTGGTTGAGGGCTGCATGGGTTGTGCTGGGCTTTGATTGGTATCCCCCCTTTCTAGGATTGGCTTCCCAGAGTGAAATACAACGTTCCCTTCTTACTTTGGTCTCTCAGGGTTCCAACTGTGAGCTATTGCCTGACGTGTTGGGGGTTCATGGGTGTATCCCCTGCTTGGTGCTGGGCGGTCTTGCTGCTGGGGGTTGGTGCAGCCCCTGGGCTACTGGAGGGACCTATTCATGGGCTTAGCTTGCGCGGTTGGAGGTGGCGGTGGGGCTTGGTCGGGGGGCTCGGTGCCCTGCCTCTCGTTCTGTGCCTCTTTGACTTGGAGGCTACTACTCCTGTGCCTTGCTGGCGCCCTACTTCTGTGCTGGGTGTATGGCTGCCCTGGGGTGATGCTTTATATATAGCTGCCTGGGACTGCTGCTGCCTTGTGGAGTTTGGTCTACCATCCCTTTGTTGCTCATAGGTGCTGTACAATTGTTTGTAGTATACACACTTTCAGATGACAAACTCGCGCTCACACACAGCCACAACTGTTTGACTGCAAATTAATAAATTAATAACTGTTGGCTTAGTAGTTAACCATTAAATTTAGTAAGTTTGCTCGGCATAAAAGAGATATGACTGGTGCTCTGTTGGCTGCTGGGTGATGGAATAAACTGGAATCTAATTCTGCGTGGGGCATCATGTAATCAGTGTGAAGGTGATGCATGTAAGATGAAACAAACTCAAATTCTTTTACTCATGAATGCATTCATCTTGTGGGAGTTTTATTTACAAAAAAAAGTCAATAAACTGACACTGTTTGTTTACTGTCCAGAGCTTATTCTAACAAACCAAAGGCTATCAATGTAATACCTTCTGCAAACATGGCAACGCCATTACTCTGCCTACAGTGTGATCCCTAAAGTGACGGCCCCTGAAAACCTTGCTGAACCCCGGAATATCATTGTGTACAAAATGGTATAGGTCAGTGAGTAGATATTCAAATTGGATAAAACAGAAACAACTTTTACTAAGTTTGTTTTTGCTTTTATTTAATCTTCCTGCCATTGTTTGTGTTATTTGTGTTGATTTAATTTGGCCTCATTTCGTCCCTCATGCTTTTATTGGCTCAGGTTTGGGGCGTTAATGAAAGTATTTTGAGCAAACATGCTGATTTCTTTGTTTCCGTGGGGATCCAGGAGGTCTGACAATGTCACAGACGCTTTGGCCAACAGTCTGCTGCTGTTCACCTTCTTTCTTTCACATTGTGTCCTGCTGAATCTCAACTCATCTTTTAAACACTTCACTTTTCTCATTTCTTTACATTCAACTTTGCCAGCTCATTTGTTTTTCCTTATTCATCCATTTAAGCAGCTCCATTTCTCTGCTGTCCTCTTTCCTCTTACTCTCCACTGTCACTCTTTGTTGTCGTCTGTGTGTGAAGAGCTGCGATAAATAAAGACAAACAGGGCGGATTTTGTTTGTGTGTTCTTTCGAGAGAAGGACGCCAGCTCTCTGATAGCATTGTTAGCCTCTCCACCTCTCCTCACTCCACTGCACATCCGCAGTGCAGGCTTTCTTCTCCCCTCCATCCCTCCATCCGCCCAGGCCCTGAGCCAGGAAGGCGGCTTCAGGGCCAAGTCAGGGCCAGGATGGGGGCTTCGCCGTGGGGCTTTAGGGGGTGTCAGTGTTGGAGGCTAAGGATAAAGGATCCAAGCCAAGCTCTAGACCCTAGACTCTGATCTGGCTCGCCAACTTGCCCGCGACAGGGCCTTCATGACTGGACACGGCATCAGGGCAAGAGGGGAGGTGGAGGCTAGAGATCTCAGCAGTGGCAATGGCAGTGGCTAGATTAAGACCTTTTCTCTGGGAATCACCACAATGGGCAAATACTGCAGCACATATACACACCGCCTCTATTCAACTTCATCCATCAGAGGCAGAAAGGCATGAATAAATACATAAGCATGGTGGAGCTTCATAAAAATGATAAAAAAGGAATTTTAGTAATTGTAGTAAAAAATCAAAAACAATGGACAGGAGGAGGATTTATGAAAATCCTCTTTTGCCCTAAACTCAGAGAGATTTACAGTTAGGAAAATTTATAAAGGAGACAAGTCTGAATAATAATGCCAAAAAAGAAGTTGATGCAAAAGAAAGAAAATAGTAAATAGTGTTTACAGTAGATTGCCAAAAGTATCCCTTCGTTTACCTTCATACATATGAACATGAGTAGCATGCCTTTATTAAGCTTGGTCCAATATTTACAGCTATACCAGGTTCAGCTCCTTTGGGAAGGCTTTCCAACAGGCTTTAGTCCATTTGTGAGGTCAGACACTGATGTTGATCGAGAAGGTCTGACTCTTAGTCTCCACTTTAATTCATCCAAAAGGTGTTTTATAAGGTTGAGGTCAGGACTTTGTGCAGCCCAGGCAACTTCTTCTTCTCGCCCATGTCGAATAGACCTTGCTTTGAGCACTGGTGTGGAAAACCCCCAACTATTCCCACAAAGTTGGGAGCATGAAACTAGCAAAAATGTCTTTGTATGCTAACATATTAAGGTGGGTAGCACTGTTAGCAAGCATTGGACAAAATGACATTCATTACAGGTCTGTTATGACGCAGCAAAACATGGCGTTAAATTGGATGAAACGTTTAGGAGTTACACAAACTTCTTGTTACTGGCAAAGGTTTGGCAAGGACTACAATCCAAGATGGAAGACTTCCTGTAAGGGTTGGATCAGACCTCTATTTCTACTTTTTGATCATACACATTTTGGAGTTGAAAGGATTAAGAGTGTCAAAAAGAGACACCCACCAGTAAAATATGTAAATTCCTGTTTTCAGAGGGTAAACGTAAAGTGATAACCATTTTGATGTGTTGAGTGGACTAAGATGACAGTACTAAACCTTGTGCTGGGTATTGGTACTCAGATCTTGAATTTGAGAGATTTAGTAATTTTGTGTTTAATGGCAAGATGTGAGAATTTGATTCACCCACATGCTTGCATACACTGTGAATACATCCTCCAGTGAAAAGTCACTGTTTCCAAAGTTAAGTTTTGATCCTTACTGCAAAGGGTATACGGAGGAAGTTTGAAACTGATTTGTTAAATTTTGTCAGATTTTGGCTACAGTTCAAAGGTCAAACCCATTTTTGGTTCCCTCCTACACTGCACAATTTCCAGAAATGTTCATGCATGTTTAGTTACTCATTATGAAGAGAGTAGCATATACTAATATTTATAAATTATTGTATTTAAATAGCCGTTTAATTATAATGTCAAAAATTATTAATGTGTTTTGCATTGTTGACACCTGGACAAAGATGGTACAGGAAAAACTACTGTGTTTTCTGCCAAAACTGCAGTTTGAGTACTTTTCAAATAATTTTTGTCAATTTTGTTTTATTTGTCATCTTTTCTTTTTCCAGATTAACTCCTCAGTCCACCTAATATAAAATGAGATAATGGATGGAAGTTTACAAACCGTGGGTAAGTGTTTTATACCCTAAACCTGCATTAAACCTCTCCACAAAAGCTGTATTTATACTGAAATTAAATTACACTCAGGTATTTGTCTCCAATAATTTTTTTTTAGGTGTATCAAAGTAAAAGTACCTGATTTGAAATACATTCCACACTTATGAGATTTTTATCAAAACTTTGGAAACCCCGTTTCCTTTTCTTATACTTTATACTTTTATCTTTACTTATACTGTTAAGCATACTGTTTTTTGCTCTGTCACATAAAATCCTGAAATAATACAATTATGTTTGTGGAAAAGTTCACTGCAGCTGTAGAAATGTACTTACCTCCTATCTTCAAGCACGGCTATAACTGGTTTTATTCCAGCTAATCAAACTATAGTATTTCACAATAAAACTTTATAATGTCACACTAAATGTCCCAGTAAAATTATAAAACAGTAACATTTTATTAAGGTTCTTGTTGGTGTATATTACAGTGATCGGGTAGCATGCTGCAAAACAGAACAAGTAGGAAAAGCTGGACTTATTTGTTTCATTCTGCAGTTTAGTGCCACTGTTTATCCGCTTATATTCTTCTTTTAAAACTTTTTCAGGAAAAAAACAAAAAAGCTTTTTGTAGCCTTTTAATGAAGCCCATGCACTGTGGAGCAATTTTAAAGAGAAACCTGTTGGTTAATCTGCAAAAATCCAGTATCAAACCTGAGGATTTAAGTTGTTAAACTTTATTAAGTTAAGCTACATTACAGCTGATGACAAAATGAAAACAACCAATTTTTTTTTTCATAATTTTCTGCAGTTTTGCTATTTTTCAAAAGTGCATTGTGTAAGTTTTGGGACAAAAGAAGATAGAAGAGAGTAGATGATGTGTATGAAAGTTCACGAGTATAAATAAACCCATATTCATTTCTCTTTGTGTCTGCTAATGTCCATGTTTCTGGTCACAGAGGAGCTCGTATACCTGGTAATGCCTGCAATAAGACCTTTTTACCACCTCTTACCTCTTCACCTATACCAGACTGTACTTCTCTAGTCCAAGTGTGTGTGTGCATGAATTTGTGTGTGTTTGTTTGCATCAGAGCTCTCAGAGAGGACCCTGGGACCCTCCTCGACAGAGAGAGCTTTTAGCTCTTCCTCGCTAATGTCCTGAATAATGGCATCTTGATGGAGACGGAGCGGAGGGAAAAGAGGTAGAAGGGGGACAGAGACAGAGAAAAAGACAGAATGAGAAACCTGCGACCGTGTGTCTTTACCTACGGAGCGCCATCAGAAGCAGGACTACCATTATTCCCTTTCTCAGCCCTTCTATTTTCATTATTCCCTCTTTGTGTTTTTCTGAGCAGGATGATCATCCTGACATTTTACTTACTCTTGCAAAAACCCACCTCTTACTCTGCCTGTCCTGATGTAAGGAGTCCTTCCGTGACATCCCAGCCTTTTAGCGGCTGGAACTTTTGATAACAATGAAGCATTATTTGAAAGAAAATGAAATATCCAGCTTTCATGTTAGCACCAAAAAGTTTCATCTTTGTGTAAAAAGTTCAAGTTTCCAACTATGGATCTGAATGTAAAAAAAAAAAAAGGAAGTAGATATGATACAACATGTGCATGTCCACTTGAGTGTGTGGCTGAAACAGAAAAAGTGGAACTGGAATAAAACTGCTCAAGACTTACAAGATAATGCCGCTTCCCGTTTTTATGCCACAAAGAAATACACACACCTGCTCTTACCAGAGGCTCTTCTCATGCTTTTTTCTTGTGTTTTGTTGTCCTGCATGTCATAGAGTCTCTCTTTAAGCACTTTCTGAGGCTCCTTGAGTCCAACTCGTTGGCTCTCATTTGTTTCAAGTCAGGCTTTAGGCACTGCTAATCTTTACGACAGCTGCACTGTAACATTCCGGCACGTTTGCGTCACATTTATACATGAAATATTGACAACTATTTTTTTTGAGATGTCGTTTTTCTAAAAGGGGAAAGGTGGACTTCAAAGCTCCACTCAGGTGCTATTTTCAACACTTTTCTTCCTTCTTTTCTTTCTGAGAAAATAGGGAAAACTTGACTTCCACCTCTGTTTTTGACTTTTGATATTTTTGGTTAAAACCTGAAAACAAGCGCAGCTCAGTGAATTAGAACATCAAAAAGTTAATTCATGTAAGCAATTCATATTCTACAGATTACAAATGTTCAACAAATAGATCCAGTGATCTATTTCAAGCTTTTTTCTGGTAACCATAAGGAATATGGCTTATGGCTATTTATATCACAATTTGGAGTCTGAAAACGATTAACTAATTCAAAAAGAAATGTGAATCCTTAAATGGTATGGCCAACACAATCATGGGGAAGACTGCTGAATTTTCATCTTATCCATGGAGGGTAAGGCACAAAAGGTCATTGGCAATGCAGCTGGCTGTTTACAGAGTGCTGCATTCAAGCATTTTAATGGAACATTTAGTGGAAGGAAAAACTGTGGTACCAAACAACAGGGGTAACTGCAGTCTTGGGATGATTTCACTTTTCGGTATCATTGAAAATGTAATTTAATTCAGGAATTCATTTCAGAAAGCGAAATTCATATATTTTAAAGATTGATTACACTCAGACATATTTTAAGTGGTTAAGTGGTTGCTTCTAGCAAATGAAACCTTCTATTTCAGTTTGCCTCCAAAAACTTAATACTTACTAGGACTAATAAAAATGGATTTTAATACAAAGATGTTGGCCTACTTAAACAAATTTCTATGTACAGTAGACTATATGACCTAAATAATTCACTTGGGCTTCTTTTGCATAAATGACCGCGTCAATGCAGCATGGCATGGAGGCGAACAACCAGTGTTCATTTTGTCTGTGAAGATGGGAAATAGCAGAAAGATCCCCTGATTCACAACCCTCTCAAGAAAGTGCCACTTTTTCTACCAGACCTTTTCTTTCCACTAAACTTTCCATTAATACACTTGGAAACAGCACTCTAAATAACCAGCTTCTTAAGCAGTTGCTTTTACTGCCCCCTGCCCCAGTCTTCCACTTGATATGTTTGGGCTGTAACATTTCTGTGTTTAGAAAATTGTTTAATTGGTTTTGTGTAATAGCCTAATTATGTTTTTTCATTAGCTGTAAGCCATAAGCATCACAATGAACAGAAATAAAGACTTAGAAAAATAATGTTTGAGCTACATTACTGCAGAATTTTCTTTTCAATGATATAATAATACTAATTTACTAAGATGCTCTTGTATAAATCGTTGTCATGTCACACTGGGAGGTCAGTGTGTAAACTGGACTGTTAAGGGTGACTGACTGGGACAGAAACATCCACTTTGCCAGTTCCCAGCTTGTGTTCTCTGTGTTTTACAAATTAAAACCCACAGACTAACTCGGCAAACACACACACTCGCACACCACTGATCAGAGCTGCTCATTGAAACAACGGGTAATTAAAAACATTTTAGTTGCAAATATTTTTAAGATTAAAGTTTTACAGAAACGTGATTTATTTTTCTTACTTGCCTTGTAATGCATATTCTCCAATTAAAACACTTTCTGAAATGATTTAAATGTAACTGTAGCGCCGATGCATTTAGTTTGCTCTGAATTGTAAAAGCCATGTTTTGCTTTCATCTCCATCAAATTGACACCGCCCCCTCCTCTTTTCGAACATAACTCCTTCCTAACGCGCTCTTGTTTTCGGCCTTACATGAAATCAAACCCCCCTTAAAAGCTGGAAATATATGTGCAGAGTGTAAATATGTGCCCATGTTTAAAGCTGCACTATCCAGGATGCCATCACTTATTATAGGTAGGTCAGAACATGAGCAGCGCTCAAGATGTGTGCAGATCAGTGCAAAAATAACCAGAAACTAACTGTGCTCGGAAAGGCCACGATTTGTTTGTTTTTATTAAAATAGAAAAAGGACAACTTCAACGCAATTCCATTTTTACGTTCATTTAAGGGCTCTAAACGGTGCTGCCGCTGTTTGAACGGATCCTCGTTAAGTGGCGTGTAATATATA
>JAHUTJ010068302.1:0-11586 GCA_036250325.1 Characodon lateralis
ATCACGTAGTGACCTGGCCACTATCCTGCAAGAAGAATGGCTTAAAATCCCTCTGACCACTGTGCAGGACTTGTATATGTCATTCCCAAGACGAATTGATGCTGTATTGGCCACAAAAGGAGGCCCTGCACCATACTAATAAATTATTGTGGTCTAAAACCAGGTGTTTCAGTTTCATTGTCCAACCCCTGTATATATCCATTGTTGTCGGACATCAGGTTGCAGGGGTATTAATTCCAGGAATAAACACAAAGGTCTCTTTCCATCAGCAGCACTATCTCATTCTGAGGCATTCAAAGGCTTTCCCATACCAGTAGGGCTAAATGATCTTTCCAACGAGGTCCAGGTCAACCTTTGGATCTCCTCCAAGTCAGATGTGCCAAAAACTCGACTGTGACTCATCTTGATGCAGAGAAGAAGCGTCTCTACTTAGTTGTCCTCACGCCCTTTCACAATTTCTTTGACCTTTGTATCTGTGATGTTTGGGTTTTTTTTAGGTCATGACCTTTACAGTGGGGAGAACAAGTATTTGATACACTGCCGATTATTCAGGTTTTCCCACGTGCAAAGCATGTGGAAGTCATTTTATCATAGGTGCTTTTCAACTGTGAGTAACGGAATCTAAAACAAAAATCCAGAAAATCACATTGTGTGATTTTTGAGTAATTTCCATTTTATTGCATGAGATAGGTATTTGATAAATCACAAAAACAAACCTTAATATTTGGTACAGAAACCTTTGCAATTACAGATATCAGACGTTTACTGTAGTTCTTGACGAGGTTTGCACACACTGCAGCAGGGATTTCGGACCACTCCTCCATACAGATCTTCTCCAGATCCTTCAGGTTTCTCTCCAACGATTTTCGATTGGGTTCAGGTCTGGAGATGGGCTAGGCTATGCTGGAAGATCCAGCCAAGACCCATCTTTAATGCCCTTACTGAGGGAAGGAGGTTGTTGGCTAAGATCTTCATCCATCTTCCCCTCAATATGGTGCAGTCATCCTGTCCCCTTTGCAGAAAAGCATCCCCAAAGAATGATGCTTCCACCTCCATGCTTCATGGTAGGGATGGTGTTCTTGGGGTTGTACTCATCCTTCCTCTTCCTCCAAACACGGCGAGTGGAGTTTAGACCAAATAGCTCTATTTTTAATCCATAGTGATGTAGTGTATTACTAATCGTCTTCTTTGAGACTGTGTTCCCAGCTCTCTTCAGGTCATTGACTAGGCCCTGCCATGTAGTTCTGGGATGATCTCTCACCTTCCTCATGATCATTGATGCCCCACGAGATCTTTCGGTGATCTTTCGTGGAGCCCCAGACTGAGGGAGATTGACTGTCATCTTGAACTTCTTCCATTTTCTTATAATTTCTCCAACAGTTGTTGCCTTCTCACCAAGCTGTTTGGCTATTTTCCTGTAGCCCATACCAGCATTGTGCAGGTCTACTATTTTATCCCTGATGTCCTCACATAGCTCTCTGGTCTTGGCCATTGTGGAGAGGTTGGAGTTTGTNTGAGTGGAGAACAGGAGGGCTTCTTAAAGAAGAACTAACAGGCCTGTGAGAGCCAGGATTCTTACTGGTTGTTAGGTGATCAAATACTTTTGTCATGCAATAAAATGCTAATTAATTACTTAAAAATCACACAATGGGATTTTCTGGATGTTTGTTTTAGATTCCCTCACACACAGTTGAAGAGTACCTGATAAAAATTAAAGACTTCTACATGCTTTGCAAGTGGAAAAACCTGCAGAATCTGCAGTGTATCAAATACTTGTTCTCCCCTCTGTGTCTTATGAACATAGGTAAAGGTCAGAATGCAGTCACAGAGGTAAAAAGAGTGCTTTGCTTTTTGCCTCTGCACCTTTTTCATCCCAACACACTGAAACACTGTCTGCATGGCAGAGAAGTCTCATATCTATGTATGAATTATAAACAAACATAAGGGTAAAGAATGAGCTGAATGAGCTGGACTTCAGTCAGCATGTAAAAGATTATTCTATAGGAACTTACTATGAACAACAAAATTTTCTGCTCCGCTGAGAAACTGTTTGATTAAAGTTTCGGGGGTGAATAAGAGTGATCTTTGCCTGACTCTCCTGCAGTTTCACCTGAAGCACAAACAATGAACCTGAATCCTTGAAAACATTCACAATGTGAGAAGCTCAGAGAAAACATTGCAGATGGTCTATTTTAAATTTCAAAAGAAGTAACGAAGGATATATTTTGACAAAACACAAATGACAATAAACGGAAGTCTTTGTGTTTACTTCACTGTTTGCTAATATTATGTAACATGCATGTTTTTTTTTTTTTTTTTATTTAAGGTCTATATTAATGCACTGTCCACATTAAATTTAAAGCAGAATCTATTATTTTCATGAATTACAATTTGCTATGTTTTATTAATTTTTCTTCCAAATTTCCAAAACATTAATGAACTTGATATTAAAATACTATTAAAAGCCACATTGAATTTCTCCTTGACTTTTAGTAAAGCTGCATAGTTAATATTATATGTAGAAAAAAAATTGTAACCGAGTGTATTTACACTGATCCTTTAATTCCCCTTTAATTAAATGGATGAGACAGTCGATTTTCCTTTTAATTTAGTCTCTCATCAAGCCTCACCATTTGCCTGTATTGTATAGGGGACACACTGTCATTCCTCTCAGGCCACTGAATTGTTCTTCACCCCAGGAGGCATCGATGGGAAGCTGAGAGAAAGACTGACACTTGGCTGTAATAGGACTGAAAAGGATGATAAATTGTTTCATTCACAGTTCGACATGCTCTGTTTAACCTGACCATGATTCCAAAGACATACTGTCTACAGATATCCACCCACACATTGTACTGCGAACATAAGATGTCACCATTTAGTCCCTTTTTGACATATGAGCTTTTCTGCAGCTGTGTTGAAATCAAAATATGTATTAACATCCCTGGTATATGTATGATCATGTAAACATTTGAATTACTGCATCAATGCAGCGTGGCATGGAGACAATCAGCCTCTGGTTCTGCTGAGGTGGGGGGGGTTGTGTTTAGAGAGCAGGGCATTTATGTACCCTGGTTCGAATCCGACAGCCTGCCATTCTCTGGGTCTCTGAGCAAGACCCTTAGCCCCTGAATGATCCCTGGGCACTGCACAATGGCAACCCACTGTTCCCTAAGGGATCAGTTAAATGCAGAGGATAATTTCTCCATTGTGAGATCAATAACATCTAAATTATTAATAATTATAAATGGCCTTTAGGTGATCTTCATTGTTGGGTCTGGCCTCTCTCATCTTCCTCTTGACAATACTCCATATATTCTTGTTGCGATCCAGGTCAGGCCAGTTTTTGGCCAATCAAGCACAGTGACACCATGATCATTGAACCAGCTTTTGGTATCTTTGGGTGCCAAGTCATGCTGTAGATTGAAATTAGCATCACCATACAGGTTGTCAGTAGAAGGAAGCATGAAGTGCTCTAAAATCTCTTGTTAAAATGGTTGCATTGACTGTGGTCATCAGAGAAACACAGTGGACCAGTAGATGACATGACACCCCAAATCATCAGTGACTGTGGAAACTTCCCACTGGACTTCAAGCAACGTGAATTGTGTGCCTCCCCACTCTTCCTCCAATCTATGAGACCTTGATTTTCAAATAAAAAGCAAATTTTTATTTGAAAAGAGCACTGCGTAAAAGTCCAGTTATTTTTCTTTTTAGCCCGGTAAGATGCTTCTGACATTGTCTCTGGTTCAGGAGTGGCTTGCCACAATTGAGGGCCATGTGTAGGATTTGTCTGTGCATAGTGCCTTTTGATACGCTGACTCCAGCCTCAGTCCATTTCTTGTGAAACTACCCCAAATTCTTGAATGGATTTTGCTTGACAACCCACTCGAGGCTTTGGTGATTCTTGGTGGTGGTGCGCCTTTTCCACCCACATTTTTCCTTCAACTTTCTGTGAAGATACTTGGATAAAGCACTCCGTGAACAACCAGCTTCTTTGGCAATGCCTTTTTTTTTTTAGCTTATCCTCCTTATGGAGAGTGTGATTGACTGTCTTATGGACATCTGTCAAGTCCGTAGTCTGCCCCATGATTCTTTCACACTCTAGGCTTGAAAACTGGCTCAGATCTCGTCTGCTTGACTGTTTTTCTCTCCTACATGAAGCCACTGACTACTGCCTTTAAGTTTTTCCTTTCCTTTATATAGAAAGTACTCCTGGAACAGTGCTTCTATGTTATTTTGTGTGTCTTCTATGTTCTCTCAAACCCTCAGTCAGTCATGACAGATGGCTGTTCACACTGAGCATGGTTCTGCTGCAGGTTTCTTCCTGCACACTGTCGCTACATGCTCATCCAGGAAGAGTGAATGCTGCAAGTCACCGGCTTGATGTAATAGCCTGGATTTCTTTAGATAGAAAACTTTTTAACCAATTTGAATAATAAACTGAACTTGACTACATTGTTTGATAACCAGGATCATTTTGAATGTACTTGACTTGGAATCTGTATAATTTGACTGAATTGATTTTGTAAAGTGCCTTAAGACAGCAGGTGTTGTGACTTAGCGCTGTATAAATAAAGTGAATTGAAAACTGAATTGAATAGTAAGGTCATAATATGACTAGTACAAAACATTTATACATTAAAAAGGTTTTTTTAAATTGATGTTATGCATTATTAAAATTTTCAGAGACACAGAATCTTGGGTTTTTACCATCTGTAAGCCATAATTATCAAATTTTTAAGAAATAAAGGTTTGAAACGTTTCCCTTTGTGTAAGGAATCTATATAATATGAGTTTCACTTTCTGAAATGAATGACAGAGTGCTAAGCTTTTTCATGATTTTCTAATTTTTTTAGATGTACGTGTATCTGACCATGTGGAGGGCCTCATAGAGCATGGAATTTTGTTATCATGTAGTCATTGAATCATTAATATGAAAATCAATTAAAACGAAAAAAAAAAAAGGCAGTGATATCATAGAAACGTGATGATGTGTGGGTTCCAAAGCACAGACAGGAATTTGGGAGCTGCATAATGAGTGAAAAAATTGTATGAAATCAAAGGCATAACTTGCAGCACGGAACGAGGAGAACAAGATGTGGAGCACAGGCAGAACAACTGTAAAATGTAAAATGGGGAGAGAAACGGAACAACATCTTTAATACCAGGACACAAAACCTGTATCCTTCCTGAACTGTTGGACATTTTCATGGTGTTTTTATGTGCATATAATTGCTTGAACAGACAAATATGGCACATTCAGGTATCTGGAAATTGTACACACCGATGAGCAACACTTATGCTGAATTCAAGTCACTGATTCTATGCAATCTGCTGGGTTTCCTTAGATAGAAAACCCTTTTAACCAATTTGAATAATAAACTTAATTTGACTGCACTGGTTGATAGGATCAATTGGAATGTATATACGGTACTTGACTTGAAATCTGTATGATCCGATTGAATCAACTTTGTATAGTGTCTTGAAATGATGTGTTGTGAATTGTGGCTGTAGGAATAAAACTGAACGTTGAGGGCCACAATTCTCTTCCTGATATCTTGCTTAATATCTTTTAATTTTTTTTCCATGAGGTTACACAAGGAGGCTGTGTATTTGAGGTGTTGCCTTATCAATCATTTTTCAATTAGAGCCTCATTAGGTTATGACATCATCATCATCAGGTCTTTCCTAAAGACAAGTAATTATAAAGAATGTGAACTAAAATAGCCTTTTGGCATTCAGCAAAAAACAATTGTTTGGTAACCCTAATATAATATTATTGTTGTCTGATTTATTGTCAAACAGTGAAAAAGATATGTGTCTTACACAGTGCATGCACATTATGCAGTGCAACTCATACATTTCTCCCAACATTGAACAGAAGCAAGCATTGACAGTATATTTATTGCCTTGATTTACAGCGTCATTAACTGATCAAATGCCTCTCTTTTCCTAATGCTCTCCCTTTATCTCTTCTTTGCTTCTCCTCAGCCAAATGACACAGATGTAAGTATGCACATAATTTTCCACAGTGCCAGTCTCCTATTTCCCTTTAGAACCAGTTCTCATCCACAGTTTCCCACTGAGCTCTGTGAACTCGGCTTCACAACGCTAATAAAACAGACTGCACACATCCACACAGTCGCAGATACACAAAAACAAAATGAGTTCAGACTCAAACGAGATGCTCACCAGTCGATCTCAGGTAGACATTTCTGTCACATCTCGCACAAATTAACAATTTCTCACCAAGGCAGACACTTGCTTTTTTATCACACATACTCGACCCATTCGAGCCTGACGCCTCCACAGATAAACAGAGACGGAAGCATGTGTTTAAAAGATTTCCTCATGAACACAAACACACTGTTCTCTCGCATATAGATTACTCTCATTATCCACACATCCATATGGGTTTTGCTGCTAAAAATCTATCTTTCATCTGAAACTAATTACAGTAGATTGTGTTTGTCTTCTTTAGTGCGCATTCGTGGAAGGGGTTTGTCCTCTTCGCTGCGACAGTTTTGTGAGTACATATTGCTTCCTGTCTTCTAATTATCTGACTTGTGGAGATTATTTGAATATTACTTAGGACAATAAAACTGTAATAATTGTATTTATCTGCTGTATGGAGCCACTAAAGCACAAAGCATTCTTAGTTGTTTTGTGATAGATTTAATTATATCTGTTGGACATATATCTGTGTTGTCTTTTTCATAAGTAATTAGTATTTCTGTCTCTGTCTCTTGTATCAGGACATTGAGTGCTACGTGATTGACAATAATGGCTTTGTCCTGATTTCTAAACAGCGCAGTGACGTAAGTTGAATTCTAAGGGCTTTAAAGTCTTACTTTAAGGGGTTGAGATTTTTGAATCTTATTTTTCATCATTTTGTAAGAGAAGACAATCTCTGACGATGTGTGAGAACAATTACTTGCATCTTTTTTGAGAAAGGCATGCGTAAGGAGCTTCTTAGTTATTTCTGTTTTTCTTGAAGCCACTGTTGGAATCCCCTGTAAATCTGTTTGAATTCAACTTTTACATATTTGTCATGTTGCTACCTCAAACTTCAATTTATTGTACTGGGATGCTACGTGATATAGCAAATTGTGAAGTGGAACATTATACATGATTTTCAAAATTGATGTCGGGGAGCTTTGTAAAACAAAAAGGTTTGTAGAACAAAAAAGCCTCATTAGGACCAATGAACACAGTAGACAGGTCAGAGATGAAGCTGTGGAAAAGTTAAAAGCACGGTTATGTTATAAAATATCATTTCATTCTTTGAGCATGGAGCCTTGTTCAATCGGTCAACAGAAAATGGAAAACATATGATGGTAGAACTGCAGACCTACCAACACATGGCTGTCCACATGAACTGACAGGCCTGGAGAGGAGACAAAACATTGATCAGAAAAGCATGTAAACTCTGGAGGAGCTGCAGAGATCCACAGCTCTGGGAGAATTTGTTGATAGGACGACTGTTAGGCATGCACTCTGCAAATCTGATCTTTGTGAAAAGGTGGTCAAAAGAAAGCAAGATAGCCGTGAGAAGTCCTGTTTAGAATTTGCCACCATACCTTGCAGAAAGTGTCCCCCCAAAAAATACATTAACGTCTGTGGTTGCAACAAGACAAAATATGAAAAATGTTTACTGTCCAAGGTACAAAACAGACAAACAAAACACACCTATAGGTCAGTGCCTTAGGTTGCTCAGCACCTTAGGTTCAAAAGGACTAAAGGTTACAATATTTTACAAATGGCTAATTTCAAGGGCCTCCTGGAGCGATATAACCTTAAGGATAATTGCACATGTGTTTTATTTCAGTTGTTTCGCCCACTCGAGCAGTAGATCAAAACACTTATAAGATCCAGTGGAGTACGATGTAAAAAGAAAATAGATAGGAAAAGGAACCACAGTTGCCATTTGACTGTTGTAGAACAAATAAGAACATAAATTAGAAAATGATATCAAAAATGTTTCTTAAATCTTAAATTATGGACTTTCTTACATCTTATTTTAATTTCTAAATATCAGAATTAAATTCTGGAGCTGAGAGCAGTACCCATTTTTTTATGCAAAACAAAAACAGAAAAAAATATAAAAATGTTCTATTATCCTTATAATTCTTAGTTCGGGCTTAATTTAAAATGTGTGCATTAAATGTAATACTGTTTTTAAGTAAGATCTAAGGCTGTTGGGCAGTTTTATAGGCTTTATAAAACAATCTTATTCATGAACAGGGCACAGATTATAGAGTTCACAGTAAGGTAGAAGTGACGAGACATAAAGGTTTATGATCCTGATGTCAGATTATTAATAAATCAATCAATGTTTATTTATATGCCACTGTTACACACAATACAATTACCAAAGTGGTACACTGGTAAAATAAATAATAAAATGATAAAAGCAATCATAAACAACACAGGATTTTTTTCCAGCAACACCAATAATTTGTCTCTCTTTTATCCATCGGTCCCGACAGGCAGGAAGGTTCTTCGGCGAGACCGACGGATCGGTGATGACCACGTTGATTCAAATGGGCATGTTTAAGAGGTACTGCCTGGAACTGATATGCCGACTGCCTGCTTCATAAGACAGCTGTGTTTCTGGGGGTTTACTGTATGTATGTGTGTGTGTGTGGTAAAAATCCTGTCCTAGTTTTCTGTTCTCCTGCCATAGTATATTATCTTTTTAAATCTTGCTGATGGAAACAATTAGTTCACCTCATGCTGTGGCACAGACAGCAGTTTCTTCATAAGAGGATGTGCTGATTATTTCCTGTTTTATTTATAATCTTAAGCTCCTAAAATGTGTGAAATGCATTGGGATGAACAGTGATGTGAAAACGTATTTACCCCAGATTTACCCCTCTTGTGTTTAGATTTTTTTTAACACTCTTAACTGTTTAAGATCATCAAAGAGAGGTTAATATCAGACAAATATAAAGTATTTATTTATCTAAATTTATCAAAATGTAAATTAAGGGGGGTGCTTAATATAAAAACCATTAATGGCAGGAAGTGTCATTAAGACTCCTGTATAATCACAACAAGCCTAATAATCTAATAATGCAACACACCTAAACTGTTGTAGATTTTCCCCATTATCAGTAACCCATATCAGAAAATAAAGTAAAGGCAACCATAGTTCAACTGTTAAAAGTGCTATTTAATTCTCAGGATAGGGAGCAATCAAATGCGGACATAGAGAGCATCTATTCTTCATCAGTCATAGACAACACTGTCTCATTTCTCAAGCTTGCTGTTATTGAGCAGGCAGGGGTTAGCTCAAGGTTTTACACAGACTCTTAAGAAATACAATGCATGGAGGTTCATTGTACTCTGTGTGCAGATGGCCAACTGTTTGCATACTTTGCAATTTTACGTAACTACAAGGGCAGGGCTTTCTTCTATATATTCTGGATGGATCTTGTGGGGTAAAATGTATGTATTGATAGGGAGCACTATAAAGTTTTAGGGGCTCAAAAAAGTTAGTGAGATAAAAGCCTTAATGATAAAGGAGATATGCACTAATTCCTTTTAGTTGGGTTTTAGCTACACGAATGTCTGTATCGTAACCTAAAGGATTTTACAGTGTTGGTAGATTTTCATTGACCCAGTCCTGATTTGGTTTTCTTCTTGTTATAAACATCTCATTCTGAAGTTTGTTTATTTTACAAGTCAGAGGTTTACAAAATCAGAGATCAGATATCAGCCACAATTCTGACCAGTGCAAACAAAAAAGACATGAAACAGTGCTTCACAGTGCTCTTTTCTTCAGCTGAATTGTGTGTTACTTTTGCTTGCGCTTGCTAGTGCTACTCAGTGTCTGGAGACGGTCAGGGGATCAATGAAAGTCTGCTGAGAGACCAACACTGTGTTTGCATGTCTGCTTATGTTCCTTCAGGGTGTCCTTGTTTGACTACCAGGCCATGTGTAAGACCAACTTTCACTCTGTCAGCAGTGCTCGTCCACTTCTCAGCGTAAGCTCAGGACCTTCAGGTTTAATTTGTATTTCAAACAAGAATGCAGTCACTTTTGCTCTAAACTTCATCTTTCACGCTCTCTCTGCAGTCATTCTACGCTTTGGCTTCGACCTTCAAGTGGTTCCTCTCTAACTTCCTGCTGTAAGTGTTGCTAGAGGCAACAGTATTGGCAGCTCTGTATCATCAATGGACTGTAAATTATTTTTATTCTCTTGCAAAACTAAAATCAGACCCACATCAGGTATTTTAGGGATAGATTGCAAATAAATGTCTTATTCGTAACTGGTGAAGTGGTAAACTGTTCCTAAAGAATCTCAATAAAATAAGCAAACACAATATAACAGGAATTTGTTGGATTTTGTTCATTAGACCAGTCTAAATGTGTTTATATTTTCATTTAATGGTTGGCTAAAATAGCAAGATTTAAAAAAATGTTTACATCTGATAAACATTAAGCTGGTAATAATTAGAACAGGTTTGCAGTTTTACCTAAGTTACTCACCATGGCCTAAAATAAATCTGAAACCTGTTAAACAATAAATATTGATTGAGGAAATAGGTTTTTATGTTATTAAATCTAAAATCATTTACAGTGCCATGAAAAAGTGTGTGCCCCTTACAGATGTCTGCTTTTGCTTTTGCAGTTTGAAAATTATGATTTCATTTATTAATGGAACAAAGCTATTCAAACCTACCTGCCACTGGTTGTCCCAAACCTGGCAGCAACAACTGCCATCAAGCTTTTGTGTTAACTTGTAATCAATCATTTACATCACTGTAGAGAAATCTTGGCCCATCAGACACACAGGATGGGGTGCCAGGATAGTTTCAATTCAGCCTATTGGAGGGGTTTTTGAGGATGAAGAGCCTGTTTAAGATCATGGCCCAGCATCTAAATTGAATTTAAGGCTTGACTTTGACAGCAGTTGTTCTCGTGCTTTATAAACGTACGACTTTGCTTTGAACATCATGAAATTTAGTGGCTAGAGTTTTCCACTTTAATCAAAATAGCTCAGCTTTTAAAGTTATAGGTTATTACAACGTAAAGGCCTGTTTTATTATTCCCGTGTCAAACCTTTGGCCAGTTTTTCAGTTTTGCATCTAATCTGTCTGCAATCTGTTGTGGTCTCTCTTCCTCTTTAAGGTTTCTGCTGGAGTTCAGTTTCTGTAGCTTCTGGCACACGGAGCATTTTGCTGACGGTGAGCTCACGCTAAACTTAAATTTGTCTCAGTTTCCATATATTTTTAGAAATACTTTATCTTCATCATGACACTGTCAGATAAAATAGACATTTTAGAGTAATACAGTTAAACCAGTTATGCATATATGTTTAAAAAGACACAACCTATTTTTTTTCTCAATGACAGTATATTTGACTAAATGATGCATAATGCACTATTTCAATAAAGGTGTTTTTTTTAATGAAGACTGCTGTACAGTACAGACCAGAAGTTTGGACACACCTTCTCATTCATAGAGTTTTCTTTATTTTCATGACTATGAATATTGTAGCTTCACACTGAAGGCATCAAAACTATGAATTAACACATGTGGAATTATATACTGAACAAAAAAGCGTGAAAAAACTGA